>PVIC010034935.1:0-19316 GCA_004025085.1 Thryonomys swinderianus | reverse complement strand
GCTTTTATAGAGTGGAATATTTCTATAGGAAACTTGGTGTGGGAATGTGATGAGGGGAAGGAATAAATATGATACAGAAAGAAAAAAGAGCATGTATAAGGGGGGAGGAGGGGGGAGTGGGTAGGGATATGGGTAAAAATGAGAATTAACTTGTGGCATATACTGGTACAAATTTCCCAATGTTATATGTGATTTTGAGATGTATATAAATTGTACCAATAAAGAATTCAATTAAAAAAAAGAAGCCAGCTGTATATACTAGTTGAATGTGTATTTAAATAAGATTTGTCTTCCCTCTCCCACTTCTTAGTACTTCTTGCAGTAAGACCTTAAATCTTCCAGGTTGCCTTTTCAATCACTTAGTCATTCAACAAATATTTATTTGTTTTATGTTAAGTGCACCGATGGTTTCTAAAGATTAACTGTGTAGAATGCTGTTTTTATGGAGCTTGTGGTAGATCGGGGGAGTTTATCAATACACAAATAATGATGCAGAATAATTAGTCAAATAACTTATTCCTTTAAAAAGTACAAATTACAAACTCTGAGATGTCTTATGAGAAAAGAAGTATAATGTGATCAGAGGAAGACCTGGAGAAGACATGCTTTCCAGGAAAAAGTCCAAGGAAGAGACGGGCTCTGTGAGTTCTGAGGAAGTAAAGAAATAAAATGAGCTGCACACAGAGCAGAGCATGGTAGAAATAGAAACCTATATCCAAGGAAGGACATGGCCCAGCTGTCAGCTCCTCCAGCAACTGCCAGGGCTGCAGAGACTTGTTTTGCTCAACTTCCTGCCTGGAGTCATGTGAGGGGTCATATTGGGCAGGATCCAGAAGCCCAGAGCAGGACAATTCTGAGTAAACTGAACTTGCGTCAAAGTTTGACTTCTTCTGCTCCATCTTACTTCCTCTCCCTTTTCTCTCACCAGTACTGATACATATTAGTACCGACCTACAATAAAGTCACCCTAGCTGAGAACAAAGAAAACTACATTTCTTTGGGGTAGTGAGGATTGCAATATGGTTAAACACAGGTTCAAGAAAATTTGACAGTGTGCCCAGAGATTGTACAAGATAGAAGCTCTGTTTATAGCCTTAAACCTCCAAAGGGTTGGTAATTACATCATTTGTCAATTAGAAATTATGATTGGTGCTGGCAGAAGTTAAACTGTTTTGTAAGAAAGAGATTGGGTATGATCTCAGTCTCTTAGTTGAGGGAAGTGGTCTGTTGTATAAAAGATTACTAAAGCAAAGTTGCCAAGGCAGAGGTCAGTTCTCATCAGGGGTGGGCATGTCTACAGCCCAATTCCAAAGTTCAGCTGTAGAAATGTCTGAGATCTGATTAAAAGCGACTTCTTGACTTTGTTTTAAGTGTCCAAACCAGTGCCACTCCATTGGTTTTTTTTCCTACATTAGCAAATATCATGTACTCCAAACTTTTTCATTGTGTGCTGCTGAAAAAATCCAGATGGAGGGAGGTGCATGAGGAGCTTGGTGAGATTATCATGAGTCAGGTTGTGCAAGTCTCTGGGTCTTTATTCTAAGGGTCACTGAAATCCATTACCATTCAATGATAGTAGTAGCACAAGGTGAACTAGCAGTCGTATCTGCAAGTAAAGAAGGATTTTTGTTAGCTGGATATTGTTATTTGAGGTATTTCCTAAGCAAACAGATTCTTAAAATAAGTTAGCGACCAAAACTAGTGTTCAAGATGCTGTGAGAATTGATCTTCTCTGTCACTTAAGAACTTTTGCTCAGTAGAGGCCATCTTAAACCAGCTTCAGACTTCTTTCGTGTCCTGTGAAACTAGAGCTGCCACACAGTCCGTGCACTAAAGCTGCAGGGTCAGCCCAACAGCTTTGAACCAGCAGGAGAGATCTGACCCTCCACAGCCAACCTTCTTCGTGGATTTTCTGAACAGATGGCTTTATTTGCAAATGGATCAATTGAAAATCGCATAAGGCATCACCTATAATCTCTTGAACTTACTATGTCTTCAAAAAAAGACCAGATTTTTCATGACCCAATGGTAATTTTTTTCTCTGAGTGCAATGTTATAAGATATCCATTACTTCTAAAATTCTTAAGGAGAGTGTTGAAGATCATAGTAGACTCTCAAAATTCTTTTTCTAAAACAAGACAGCTAGCCAGAGTTAGAAAGCTATGGCCCTTCCCATTGAATGGGGAGAAAATATAAATTTTTCCTCAACTCTCATAAATCTGTAATGAAGACAGACTCCTAAACAAGATAGATTAACTAGAGAAAAGCAAGCCAGTTTATTAACACATGCGGTGAAAATCATGGGGTAGAAAGCTTACTTCATAAGTAACTCAAATCTGTAGTTTAGAGTCTCGTTTATGTGTCATCTTCAACAAAGAATAATGATTTGAGAAGTGACAGGACAAAGAAAAAGAAGTATCCCTAGGCTTCCAAAGGCAAGAAAACTGTGGGGTGGAATAAAGTCTGTTCACAGATTCTTCTGGAGTCTTCTCTGAGCTGATAAAGATTGTACAAGAATTTACATCCTATCTTTAGGAGGGAATTAGGGTGGGTAAGAACATCTTCTCTCAATAAATCTCTGTTCTTTTAGGCAAACTGAGAGGGAAGAGAGAATTCCACTGTATTTTGATCATCCTCAGCTAAGACATCTTTCACATATTGAGAATTATTTTTGCTTTTCTTCACTACCGTGAAGCATGCTACAGATCTCTGTTAGAGACAAAAGGACTCATATGCCATAGACCTAATAATGCCTCTGTGTATCTTCACAGTTCAGTTGTGATTCTTCAGATCTATCTCTTCGTTATCTCATTCTCTCTCCCTCTCCTTCCCCCTCTCTCATTCTCTCTCCTGAACAATATAGCTTCTCTGGTAGCAAATGAAAAAATAATTAAGAAAACTAACCCACCAATTTCCAACTTTAGTTGTCTTTTGAATTAGCTTTGAGAGAACTCTTTTTACTTGGCCAGTTCGTTTGCTCACAATTGGGGCAATCAGTTCTACAGCCCTTTGGATTTGGTCCATGAGGTGATGAAGAAAACAAAATCAACCATTTTTTCAACTTGGTGCTTTTCAACTTACTGCAATTGCCTTTATGTGAGAATTCAGGAAGGAAAATACAGTGGTTTGGTGCTTACAATGATTTACCTGCCCCTTAGACCACAGCCAGGATAATTACAACATTTTTCAATTCCTAAGGACTAGCTTTCTAATTTCATGATTTTTTATTTTATCTTAGATTTGCTTCTAAGCTTCAGGGACATTCTAAACATAACATACAGTTTGAATACAATATCATTTTGAATCTCATTTTCTAATCTATGTTATAAATTGCCATTATTTCTCTTTTAGACTGTTCATAAATATTTTTCTTGGGGCTCAAAAATTCTTGTTTAGTTCTATCTTAACATTACAGTTTGGGTAGCATATCTATGTTGGTTATGGCATAATTGTATTCATAAGTGTGAAAGAAGCTTATGCTCTCTTAAAATAATTTTGTTTATTTTTCCTCTTATAAGTCTAAAATTAGTTTACAAATTGACAACTTCCTACCTTATTGGTTCTTAATAACTAATGAATGTGATTCTAACATTTTGGATTATTTTTACAGTAAACCAAACTCCTGCAAAAATTTAAAATATTAAATAGAGCTGAGTTTTATCACACCTATCTGCATGTTGTACTGCTTGTGCCTATATTTAAAAAAAAAGAAGTTTTACTACAGTTAGTCTCAAGATTATGTTTTATTTCTAGGTGGGTCTTAGAAAAATCACCAGAGTTAGAACTAGCACTTTCTTCAGAGACCACTAGCCAGTGGCTCTAATGTCCTATAAAAAGGGTTTCTGCCAGAAAAGCAGATAATTTGCTCAGGACTTTCATCTCTCCTAGTAGCACAGATCACTCCTCTGTCTCATGTCCATCCTCCATTAAAGAAGGTTTAACAAGGAGATTTTCTTAAACCAGAGAGACTTACTGGAGCCCTTTGTGCTGCAGACAGTGGAACTAGGAATGGCACCAAACTGGTGTGCATTGCCTGGAGATGAATGAAGCTTTCAAAGTAAGTGCTGATGGGAGGGTGAGATAGTAATACTTTACTCTAGAATAGCTGCTGTGAAGGATGTAGCCTTCTTCAAGAGAGTGAGAAAGAAGAGAGCAGGGTTGGATATTGAGCCAAGAATAAGACCATAGTACACAGAGGAAAGACTAGTATCTTTCTTGAATTACAAATAAGCAGCAGGACAAAGACAGTTATGTCCAGGGTCTTTAAGTAAAGAAGGTAGCATATCATAACACATGCCCTCAAGGACACTGGGTAGACTGGGTAAGGACTAGACAATAAGTCCTTACAGAGTCAATTGACATAGACAGAGTTTAGAAATAAAAGGAAGGTATCGCTTCTTGGCCTTTTGGCTAAGATCAAGTGTAGAAATAAAAGGAAGGTCATAGTGGAATTTTTACATTTGTGGCCTCATGTGCACGTTGACACTGTACTTTTTCAACAGTAGGATCTCTGTCTTTTTTCTTTGAACCTCAACAGGTTTATGTCTCATCTGTACCCCAAAGTATGCAATAGAGTGCTCGCTTCGGCAGCACATATACCAAAGTATACAATAGAAGTACAAGGCATGATTGAAAAATATGAAGAATGTCTAAATTTTTAAAAACATTTAATACAGAAAAAGACATACTGGCATTTGTCTCCTTCAAAATACTCCCCTTCACTTCAAACGTATTTACTGTTCTTGACAATTTTTGAAGCAGTTCTGAAGTCATGGGTTCTTCATCATCTACTAAGCTACCTTCTCCGCATTTCCTTGAGCTTACCCACACATGCTCTACTTGTTCACTTCCAAATCAACCTAACAAATATGAGAAATAAAAACAATCATAATAGTAGTATCATTTATTGTGTTCACTGAGTACTTTTCTAAAAGATTTGTATGGATTAACTCATTTAATTCTTGCAACAACCACATGAAATAAACACTATTTTTATCCTTAATTTTATAGATGAGGCTGCCAGTTAGATTAAGATTCAGACAATTAATAAGTGGTAAAGGTAGAATTTGAATCCAGGCTGTGCATTTCAGCCAGTACATGCTAGTAATGCTGCAAAAACATAAAGTCTTAAAAGTCTTAAACAGAACTACACCCAACAATTGAGATGTGAATTGAATTAGCCCTAAACTTTGTTGATTGAATCTCCTTCATGACTTCAACATTTTATCTCTGTTTTTAGAGGAACTGTGCTGCCTTTCTCTCCTGTACTTCATGGAGCTGAGATGTACACCCAATAAAACAGAGCCAGTCCCTACATTGGCTTTCTTCTTCTGTACTTTAGTGACCCTTTCAGATTAGTCAAGACTGTCAGAAAAAAACAGATACCTAACTTAAACTAGTTTAAGACAACCAATATGAGGGGATTTATTGGCCTAGCACCTGGAAAACTCAGGGAATAGTTAAAGTTAGCTAGGCTGGATTTAGGAGTTTGCATGATATTTTCAGCTTTCTCCATCTCTCTCCCTCTCTCTCTACTCTCATACCCTCCTGCTTTCTTAGCCATATTTCTTCCACATGTCAGAATTAACTCTCAAGTTCTTATTGATAGGTTCAAAACACTATCAGCTCTACCCTTCATGCCATCCTTCTCATCTCTCACAACAGAAATAATAGTCTTTCTTCAAACTTCTGGAAGAAAAAGCCTGGAGAGAAATACAATTATTCTGATTGAGGCCCCGGCTTGACAGTGAACAAATCCATGTCACTCAGGAGATGGGCTGGTTTGTTCCCAAGGTCTCCAGCAGTCAGCATCTGTGTGACTCAAGCCCTGTGGACTTTCCTTTGGGCCAGGTACGAGAACTCTCATAGTTCAATCAAGTCTGTGATGAGGGAAAATGAAGGCACAGTCATATGGTATTAAGGTTGATGTGTCGGAGGGCAATAGGGCACAGAATAAGTTAAGATGGATAAGTTAAACAGGGAAATGTCTTTCTCACAAAAAGAGTTTCAGGGGAAACATGAGGGAGAACTGGACAGTTAAAATAAGTGTTGTCACTTTCATTTCCTTTCACTCATCTCTGGAAATTCCTGATCCCTTATTCCTTTAACTTTTGGACTAATTTTGTCCTCCAAAAGAAAACATTGAAACTATATTTATTTGCAGGTGACTTAGCTTCAAGGAAAGCTTGTGGAGACCATGCTCTTATATTGTTCCATGAGTTTAGTAATTCTGCTGAATTTCAAGAAGTTGCATGGTATCTCAGTTACCCCACCTAGCCCACTGACAACCCA
This sequence comes from Thryonomys swinderianus, assembly GCA_004025085.1. Lineage (NCBI taxonomy): Eukaryota > Metazoa > Chordata > Mammalia > Rodentia > Thryonomyidae > Thryonomys > Thryonomys swinderianus. The sequence goes on along the minus strand of PVIC010034935.1, from coordinate 13,025 downwards.
TCCTCTCATGGATGAGAATACTTCCCAGGACACTCAGTCTAGTGGCCACGGGTCTTGGGCTTGTGGAAGCTCAGTCTAGAGAACAGTAGGGAGCCAAGATGATTTTTTCTCTCTCTTGTATGTCCAACTCCTTAGCTCCCTACAAAGGTTGGCTTCCCCTATTTACTTATCTGTGACCAAACATGACAGACCAAACCACAACATCTACAGAAGTTTTCCATTGAAGAGCACACCATCCACTGACCATGTTCTCCAGTCTTCAGTCAAGTCAGTTTGAAAAACCAGGGGTAAAACATGAACAGTAGGTCCTATGGATGTGTGTCAGCCAGGATTCAACTGACCACTGCTCTGCATATGTATGTTCTAAGACAAAGCTACAGGGGCAAAATTTGCCCAGGAGAAATTTTTAGCATAACAGAGGCACAGGCAAATAAGCAGAAACCTAGAAAGCCTCTTAAAGTCTTGGCTCAGAATGGTGCAATGACACTTGCATCCATATGCCATTTACCAAAATAATTAACATGGAAAACACAAAGTCCAGAGTGGGAAATCACTCTGTCCATGATGAGACAGAAAAAGGATGTACATGCAAGGAAGAGTGATAGGTTGGGGCTAATAACTGAATCTTTTATGATGGAAATCTGATTGGTGACCCTGGTTTATAGAATCAGAATCAAATCTCCTAATACCAGTCAATTAAATGTGATCAGAGGGCTGAAGATTTAGCTCAGTGGTTCCAGCACCTGCCAGGCAAGCATAAGGTCCCTAGTTCATCCCAGTAACCATATAAAACAATACAGGGTGAAAAAAAAACAATACAGGGTGAGGTGACTCACACCCACCAGCAGTCAGTACCACATACCACAGTGCTGGGTGTGGTGGCTCACGACTGTCATCCCAGCACTCTGGAGGCAGAGGCAGGAGGATTGCTGAGTTCAAGGTTTATCTGGGCTGCATAGTAAGCTCAGGGCCAGCCTGAACTACAAAGCAAGACACTCTCTCACAAACAAACAAGCAAATAAATAAATAAATAATGTGATCAGAGAGGAAACAGGAGCATCCTGTGGATGTAAGGTGGAAAAATTAGAGTGGAGTAGTTTAATTAGAGTACAAAGTGATTATAAGAAAAATTATTGAATTGACTGTTATGGTGATTTTCACTTTCCAAAGGGCAAAATTCTCTCCACAGAGGAAGAGTGTGTGTTTGAGTAACCAGAGACTCCTCCATGTTTGAAAGAAAAAAAAATCAAAAGGATCACATTCACTGTAATTTTACCTATTTATTTCTACATGCCTTTTAAGTTACTTGAGACTTTGATTATACCTGCCCTTCCTCACTCATGGAACCTCTTAGAGAAATATGTGAATTTGATTACAGATATGCTTTGAAGACTGAACAATAAATAAATAAGCATTGTTATTTATCATTATCCAGCTATATATTCCGTCTTCGGCTAAGATTTCAAGACTAGAATTATTGTACAGCTGTTTGTTTTTTCCTCTGTTATACCATTTTTAGACTAGGTCTTACATTAGTAATGACTATTAATTGGTCTGATATTAATGTTGACTATTATTTGGATTGATAAACAAGTAGGAAATCAGTAAATCTCACTGCTGAATGTGTCTCTAGGGTTGTTTCCCAGTTGGCATGTGGGGCAGCAAATTGAGGCAGGAGACCCACCCTGAATGTGGACAGCATCATTGGGTAAAGGTCCCAGATTAAAAAAAAAAAACAGGAGAAAGATAAGCAGCACAGATTCTCAGGCTCTTGCTCCTCTTTGCTTCCCGACTGACATTAGGTGAATAGCTCTTTCTAATGATGTTCTGCCTCATGAGAGGGCCAAAACCATGGAGCCCACTTACCACAGACTGAAACTTTGAGCCAAAATAAATCTTTCTTGTAAAATAGGTATTGTAAAATAGGAAGAAAATATGCAAAATGAACTGGGTGTAGTGGCTCACGCCTGTAATCCCTTAGGGAGGCAGAGGTAGGAGGATTGCTGAGTTTGAGGCTTGCCTGGGCTACATAGTGAGTTCAGGGCCAGCTTGAACTACAAAGTGAGACCTTGTCTCCAAAAAAAATGCAAAAGGATAGGGAAAGGGTGGATAAGGGAAAGTAAAGAAGGGAAAGAAAAAAACTTGATAGTAAAAAGAAAAGGAAACAAAGCCTATATATATAGATAGATAGATATAGATATATAGATATAGATATAGATATTGGGGGAGGTTGTAGGGAGGGCAGAAGAAAGGGGAAAATGAGAATTAAAATGTGTCATATACAGGTACAAATTCCCAATGTTAAGTATAATAATAATGTATGTATTGGTTCTCATCATATTAAAAGGCTTCTCACAGCAAAAGAAACCACTAGCACAGCTAAAAGACAACCAACGAATTGGTAAAAATATTTTATCAGCAGTTCGTCAGACAAAGGGCTACTATGTAGAATATACAAGGAGCTTAAAAAAAAATCAGCCCCCCAAATTTAAAGACCCAATTCAAAAATGAGCATCTAAAATGAACTGACACTTTTCAGAGGAAGAAGTAAAAACAGCTAAGAAACATATGAAGAAATATTCAACATCACTGGTCATTTGAGAGCTGCAGATGAAAACAACACTGAGATTCCATCTCACTCCACGAAAAATGGCTGCTATCTCAAACTTAACCAGCAACAAATGTTAGCAAGTCTGTGGGAAGAAAGGAAATTTTCTCCATTGTTGTTGGGACTGTAGACTTTTACAACCACTATGAAGATCAGTGTGGGGATTCCTCAAGAAACATGGATTAGAGATCCCATTTGATCCTGCTATTCCCCTGCTAGGTATTTACATGAAAGAATTAAAAGATTCATATCACAGTGACATATGTATACCCATGTTCATAGCAGCTCAGTTTGTGATAGCTCAATCTTGGAAACAACCCAAATGCTCATAAACTGGAGACTGGATAAAGAAGATGTGGTTTTTCTATAAAATGAAGTATTACTCTGCCATAAAGAATGATAAGTTTGAGGCATTTACATTCTAATGGATGTACCTTCAGGACATACTCATAAGTGAAATAAATGGGTCACAGATGTGTAAATATCATATATTTTCCTGATATGAGAAACTGGAGATATAAATGACTAGCATATATGATAGATATTATGAAATAGAAAATATTCAAAGCAAAATGGCTTGTAAGGGTAACAAGGGGAAGGGAAAATATGATGGTAATAAAAAAAGAGAAACAAAGCTTATGTATATAGGGGTGGGAGTTGTAGGGTGAGTGGGGGAATGAGAAAATGAGAATTAAATTGTGTCATATACTGGTACAAATTCTCAATATTGTGTGTGATCATGATGTGTATATATAATGTACCAATAAAATTTTAAAAACACCTACCAATAAAATCAATTTTTAAAAAACAAAACTTTCTTCCTTTAAGCTGGTTGGTGTCAGATATTTTGTCTTGATGACAAAAATCTTACTAACACAAGTGGTCAAATGTGTTTTGTCTTCTGTTGTTTATTTCTCTCCAGCTGAGGTATCATCTCTTTTATACAGTCTTTCACAATCTCACTCTCCAGACTAGTTTGATTCCTCTGATACATGCTTTTACAAACTCCTATACTCTGCCCTGTTATGTTTTTGTATTCATTTTTAACCAATAAAATGTTTTCATTCCACTTCCCTAGTCTTTAAAGTAGGCAGAGTCTTTTTCATTATTATACTGAACATTGAACCTAAGATGCAGAGGAAGTCTAGTAGCTGTCTGAAGACTGAATGACTGAGCCCAAATTCAAGTATCCCCAAAGTCACTCACTACTGTGTGATCTTGAGCAACTGATCGTCCCTCTTTCACCTATAAAGCAAAGCACTTCTTTGTTAGGGTCATTTGAGTGTTCATGACTGCTATCAGGATATGTGCTATCAAGTGGCTTCTGGAGATGTGTGGGCTGTGATGTCCTCTATGTTCCCTTCCTGCTGAGTATATCATGCCACCCCACACGTTCTGCAAAGTCACAGAATTTTTTTTTAATGGAACACTTCACAAATTTGTGTGTCATCCTTGCACAGGGGCCATGTTAATCTTCTCTGAATCATTCCAATTTTAGTATGTGCTGCCGAAGTGAGCACCACAGGATATTCTTTGTATTATTTGCTCTAGATTTCTACTTGTACTCAGTTAATCTTCTCTCTTCCTCTCCCAAGGCCAACTGTTTAGGCCACCACTTCTTCATATGCAGTATATAAGCTTAGGTTACCCAAATAAAATTTGCTATCAGCCAACTGGTAATCCTTTCATTGTCCATGACCATCCTCCCAAACCTTTTCCACATTTCGAGGGAAGACCACCCCACTTCTATCTTGTGGTGCTCAGGATTGAATCCAGAAACTGCACAATGATCTATATCCCTAGGCCCCTTTTCATTTTTTAAAATTTTGAAACAGGGTCTCAAGTCACTAAATTGTTCAGGTCATTAACTTGCAATCCTGCCTTAGCCTCCCAAGTTCCAGGATCATAGGCATGAACCCTCCATTTCTAGCTTGAAGATGAAGCACTTTGATAAATTAGCTAGTTCTCAAACTCAGTGATCATCATTACTGAGAATATCTTCCAGGGTTTATTGTCAATGCTAGAGAACTTTGTCATATTCAAAGATTTACTTTCTGTGACGAAATAATATCCTATTGACAGGACATGAAGGACTTGTAAGGCACTGAAACTACCCTTTGTGGTACTATAATGGCATATATATATATATATATATATATATATATATATATATATATATGTGTGTGTGTGTGTGTGTGTGTGTGTGTGTGTGTAATTTAAATACATGTTGAAAATTTAAATAAAAATCACTACAGTAAAAGACACATTGTCATTAACCCCCCCTTAAGCCCTTTAAGATAACCTTCCTTGCTTCAAACACAATTATCCCATCATTGTTGCCACTTTTTAAAGCAGTTCTAGAAGTTCTCTTTCATGAGTAGACATGAGACAATAATGGTGAATTCTGTTGCTGAGTGTCATCCAATGGAAAAGCAGGCTCATGAAAACATTACAGTGTATTCTCATCTACCTTATTCATGGATCTGGTATGATGTGACTTTCAATTCTACTTTAAAGTGAAAGTGACCATGAAAGGTAAGTATTTTGAATAAAATGAGAATATCCTGGCAACCACAACAGCCATACTAAAAACAGTCATGAAAATAGGCATAAATGTAACACACTAAAAAAATAAATTTAAGCGCTCATCATATTTTTAGCATACCATATATATTTTTAAAAACCTGTGAAATGTACAGTACTAAGAGAAAATCTTAATGTAAACTGGATTCTGGATGAAAATAATATGTCAATGTAGAGTCATCAGTTGTAACAAATGTACTACCTTGGAAGATATTAATAATTGGTGATATTATAGGTATTTCCATGAGAAATCTCTAGTTTTCTTAATTTAGCTATGAACCTAAACCTGCTCAAAAATAAAATCTATTTTAAAAGTGTTAAGTTTATTTGCTGGTATTCTTAGATGACTTCTTGGGAAAGATAAAAATTACCATATTCAGTACATACAAAGTCCACAGGAGTGTGTTAATCTCATTCACACCATCCTTCAGGTGTATCATAATGGAAAAAGAATAGAAATCCTCACATTCATGTGGGATTCTTCAATAACTTTGAAATTAAAACAATTCTGTGTATTTATATTTTAGTTTCATCATCTTAGGGTACCAGAGGTAACACCATTAGCAAAATTTTGCTGAAATTAAAGTTATTTGGAGTTTTTTAAACTTAAAATTACACAGACGGAAATAAAATGCTTCATGAAAGTGAAACCTTCAGCAAAAGTATGAGGACAATCTGTTTTCAGAAATGAAATTGTACAGACTGCCATGTACTTGTGCTGAAAGTTCTTTTTTTTCATTTTCATTAAGTATTTTATAGCATTATTATCCCTGTAACTGATAACAAAGAAAGTGTGATGAAGATAGATTAATTTTTCATAGGCCACAGGTCAATACTAGAACCAAAATTTGCATTTAGGCAGTCTATATATGCAGTACTTGCTGATCTTTAAGAACTTTCTATCTAAAGATCTAGAGTTTTAACCAGGATAGATCATATCTTAGGCCAAAAAGCAGATCTAAACAAATTTAAGAAGATCTAAGTCAGTTCCCCTATCTTTTCTGACTATGATGATACAAAACTAGAAATCAATGACAGGAGCAAATTCTGGATCTTTACAAATACATAGAAATTAAACAGCATGTACATAAAAAAAAGTCAGTGAAGAAATGAAAAAAAATTAAAAATATATTAAGACAAATAAAACTGGAAATATACTACAACTCATAGGATATAACAAAAATTTCTCATGAGAGAAGCTCATAGCAATAAATGCCTACATAAGGAAAGATTTCAAATAACCTCCAATTGTTCAATGATCTAGAAAACAAGAGTAAACTAGACCCAAAATTAATAAAATGAAGAAAAAATCAATATCAAACCAGAAATAAAATAATAGAAGCTTTAAAAACAGTATAAAAGCTCTCAGCACTCAAGAGACTGAGGCAGGAGGATTGCTGTGAGTTCAAGGTCAGCCTGCGCTACCAGTGAGTTCAAGGCTATCCTGTGTTACATAGCAAAACACTGTCCCAAAAAACAAAAACAAAAACAAACCAAAAATGATTAGTGTGTTTTTTGAAAGGATAAATGAAATCAATAACTAGATTAAGAAGAGAAAACTCAAACATTCAAAGATTAAAAAAGAGACAGTACAGAGAAAACCATAAAAATGCAAAAGATCACAAAAGGATAGTAAGAACAAATGTATTCTCACAAATAAGAAACCTAGATGAAATGGATAAATTCCTGGACACAAGCAGCCTACCAAGACTGAATTACAAGACATAGAAAATATGAAGAGATCATTTGAAACAGTAATAAAACTCCTCTGTCATGGGAAAGCCCAGGACATGATGCCATTCCTGTACATTTCTACCAAATATTTGAAAATAAAACAATAAGAATTTTTCTTGAACTATTTTTAAACAAAGCTTATGTATATAGGGGTGAGGGGTTGTAGGGTAGGTGGGGGAATGGGAAAAATGAGAATTATGTCATGTACTGGTACAAATTCTCAATGTCACTTGTGATCATAATGGGGAAGATGTTGGTTCATACTATCCTTTTGTAATCTTTTGTATTTTTATGGTATTTTCTGTACTGCCTCTTTTTTAATCTTTGAATGTTTGAGTTTTCTTTTTTTCTTAAGTCTAGTTATTGATTTTGTTTATCCTTTCAAAAATGTCCCAATAAAATCAATTTTAAAAACAGTTGAAAGAATCCTTGCAAACACATTCTAGGAAGACAGCATTACTCTGATATCACCAGCAGATAATGATAAAACAAAAAAGAAAACTGTGTGCCAATAAACCTGATGAATATAAATGCAAACATTGGGAACAAAATACTATCAACCTGAATTTAATAACATAATGAATAGCTCATTCACCATGATCAAATGGAATTAATTCAAGAGATGCAAGGATGGTTCAGCATATGCAAATTCATAAATACAGTATCATCTCATCAACAGAATGAAGAGAAAATTATCTTTTAAATAGATGGAGAAAACAGACTTGACAAAATTCAACATCCCTTTATGATAAAACACTAAATAAATTAGATGTAAAAGGAATTCAGCAATTCACCATATTAATAAATTTTTAGAAGCTAGTGGCTATCACTGAGCACCCTTTGTAATTATAGAAGTCAAAGGTAACTTGCATTAATCTTATAATGTCTCAGTAAATTTATAATTAAAATATTTATACAATTTTTATTTTCTTGATGTATACATTTTTTTGGCAAACTCCATATATGAAATCTACAAATTCTAAGCAATTTTTATTAAAACACCAATGGCATCCTCACTGAAATAGAAAAATAAATTTTGTAATTCATATAAAGCCACAAATCACCTCAAATAGCCAAGGCAATATTGATTAAAAAGAATAAACTTTGTGACATCAAACCTCTTGATCTCAAAATATACTATATGAAGTTATAGTAACTAAAACAGCATGTTACTGTGTTGGGAAAAATCCTGTTTGGGAGAGATAATTGGAAGGTCAAAATTAACCAGGACTTCCTGCCTGCCTAGGACTTGGACTCAACTCACCTTCACCCCTGCTAACAACAAAGGTTCTGGTAGTCCCAAGTCCTTTGATGCTTCAGGGCAGAACTACTATGCCATTGCAGGTGTCTGCCCTGCCTGAGGGATCTTCATCTGCATAGCATGTCTAGGACTTTTGTGGGTGACTCCCCTGCCTTTGGTGTCTTTTACATTTTGTTACTCTAGAGGTGCTGAATAAAAGGTGTGGCAGGCTTGAGCCTGGGATCTTTTTCTACCCGGAGTAGTATGGATCAGGCCCAAGCTCAGCTTCTATAAGCCACACTTCTGCCTAATTATTAATTATTATTTTGCCATGTGCCATTGACTCACAGGGGACTAGAATCTAACAGAAAGGTTAGTTACATTCCCTTCCCCTGGTTCCCACATTACTGATATATGTTAAAAACAAAACAAAACAAAACAAAATCAATCAATAGAACACAATAGAAAGTCCAGAAATAAATTCATGCATTTACACAACCATAATAAGGGACAAGATACTGCCATTTGCAACAACATGGTTAAATATTGACAACATTCAGTTGAGTGACATCTTGCACTTATAGATGATTCTTCAAAAGTCAATCCCTTAGAAGTAGAGAGTATAATGGTAGCTAACAGGAGCTGGGTTAGTTTAAGGCAGAGGAGGACTGGGGATATGTTGGTCAAAGTATACATAGCTAACAGATAGGACAAGTAAATTTTGAGATCTGTTGTACAGCAGAGTGACTATAGTTAATGACAGTGTAGTGTGTTCTTGAAAAAATGTGAAGACAGTATTATGCTCCCACTACAAAAGGAATGACTGTGTGATGCAATGTATTTGTTAATTAGCTATATTTAACCATTCTGCAATGTATATAAGTTCAAAAAATCATGTTATACATGATAAAAATATACAGTGTTATCTGGTGATCTAAAATAAAAGTAAATAAGACATAGGAATAATTGTGTATCACACAAACAAATAAGATAATGAGTCATGTGTGAAATACCCAGGCATCCCTTTGTTATCCATTCTCGATTTTTTGGCCATCCTCTTAGTTTATAGCTTTAAAAAATGGTAAGTTTGCATAGATCATAACAAAACTGTGTATTCACTCTGCATGACTATCAGTGAATCATCTGAGATAGGATTTTCTTTCTCTTACTTTTATACTTTTATTCAGATCAACCCATAAATGAAAGAAAATGAAAGGTATCTTTCATGTAAAAAATTAAAATTAATTTCATAGCATAAGATTGTGTCTAGAAATAGGTTGCGTAAAACTTTTGATTATGCCTGATTGACTTTCTTTTTTTTTTTTTTTGAGATGGGGTCTTGCTTTGTAGTTCAGGCTGGCCCTGAGCTCACGATGTAGCCCAGGTGAGCCTTGAACTCAGCAATCCTCCTGTCTCTGCCTCCCGAGTACTGGGATTACAAGTGTGAGCCACCACGCCCGGCACTTGATTGACTATCTTAATATATTCGCTCAATCTAGTGGTTAAAATTCTGGAGTAGGAAATCATACAGATTTGAGTTCAAGCTCATTTATATATCTTTTTGTCCACATTACCTCACATAGATCTTCTATGAATCTATTTTTCTTCTTTTGTGAAATGGATATAATGTTGCTCTCAAAATTACTGTGAAGAATAAATACTATTAAAATAGCACAGTCCCAGGCGTTTAGCATATAAAGCACTCTTTATCTTCAAAAATACTAGCTGGACCAAAAGCAAATTGCAGACGGTTGGTATCACCAAAAATGGCCAAATAGGTAGCTTCAAGGGTGTGACCCTCCACTGAAACACCAACAAATGAGCAAAAGTGATCAGAATCACTATACACATCTGTAGTCAAAGGTTTATCCCAACCCCAAAGTTCTGAATCTAGAATGGACAATTTCTAAATTGTACATAATCTTTTCAGCTTTTGTTACTTGCCCTTGTCCCATCCTTTCCCTGGATCTATAACATTTTTTTAATAAGTGTGGGTCCTGGTCACTTGTTTCTGAGAGAGATAGCAGATACTGTTCTCAAAGAATTGTGTTCTGTCTACTTTGACCAGTAGTTCTTCAAGACTTGACACAAAACCTGTGTGTTTGTTTGACCAGACCCAGAACTCCCTGAGGAAGGAAAAGAGGGCATGTTCCCTAAAAGTGTCAAAAAAGATAAATGAACAAATTACTGCTATCCTAGGTAAAAATATTACACTGAAGCAAACAATATTCAAAACAACAGAAAAGGAGGAAAATCTGGCTACCAAGGTTCTCTGGAGAATTAAAGCACTGAAACATACTGCACATATTACAAAATTAGGAAAAAGTACATCTCTAGGACAAGACTCTTTGTTAGAAATCAGCTGAGTACACCCTAAGTTTTTACCTAAGGCTTGTCTTTATGCTCAATACAAATAATAAGTGAAGCAAAAGCCAGAGTTTTAAAAACCCAATTAAGCATTGAAGAAATGCCCTGACAGAAACAATCTTGAAAAACCAAAAGCAATTTTTATTTTATTATTTAAAAAAAAAAACTATGTACATTCAAGGAAATCTGCCAAAATACAAGCCAATTCAGGTGCAGTGATGCACACATACAATTTTCACTCAGGAAGCTGAGGCTGGAGGATCTTCAGTTAGAAGCCAGCCTGAGTTGCATTGTGAGTTTAGTGCCAGCCTGAACTATATAATATAAATGAATTTCAAAAGAGAAAGAGAGAGAGGGGGAGGGAGAGGGAGAGGGAGAGAGAGAGGGAGAGGGAGAGGAAAAGAAAGAAAAACATAAACCAAAGGAACAGAAACTTCATAAACTATACATGAAATGAATACAGTCATATAGTCTTTGGAAAATTATTTAGGAACTCGCTAATCAAAGAAGCATCTGCAAATAAGAGAAAACAATAAAATAAACCATGATGAGGAAGGAGATTGATTTCTAGATAATCACATTACAATTATGAAAATTTCCAGTTTTATGCCAAAAATTATAGAAAATTGAAAGAACCAAGAAAGTATAGCCAAGTCACAGAAGAAATTAATGAAAACTGTTCCAGAGGAAAAAAAGGTACCAGATATACTTTTATTTTAAATCAATTATCTTAAATATGCTCAAAGAAATAAATAAAATTAGGAAAATTCTGTATCAACAAAGTGATAAAAGACACAAAATGAAGCAAATTTAAGAGCTGGCAAATACAATAACTGAAATAAAAAATTTATTGTGGGATCTAGACTGCATATTTCAATGGACAGAAGAAAGATTCAGTGAAGCTGAGAATAAATCTATTGAGGATAAATTATTCAGTCTGGGGAGCAGGAAATTGAGAATAAATCCTTTGAAATTATTCAGTCTGGGGAGCTGGAAGACAAAATAAATAAAAATGAAAAGAGCTTAAAAGGCCCACAGGAAACCATCAAGTCTACCAACATATACATAAGAGATTTCCGGAAGGAAAGAATAGAAAAGTAAAGAATATTTTGGAAAAAGAACAGTGGAACACTTCTAATTATTTAAACAAAGGAAAAACATTTAATTACACTTCTAAGAAATTCAGCAAACATGAGAAATGGAAAAGATTCACTCTAAGCCACATTATAATTGAACTGCCAAGAGTCAAAGACAGAAAGACAACTGTCAAAGTAGCAAGAAAGAAGCAACTCACCATACACAAGGAATTACCAATAAATTTTTTAAATTTATTAGTAGTATTTTTTTTTATTTTGAAGTTTTTTTGAGACAGGGTCTCGCTTTATAGTTCAGGCTGGCCCTGAGCTCACTATGTAACTCAGGCAAGCCTTGAACTCAGCAATCCTCCTGCCTCTGCCTCCTGAGTGCTGGGATGACAGGCGTGAGCCACCACACCCAGCATTATCCAGAAAATTAACACCTGAATTCTCAGTAGAAACTGTGGAGCCCAGATGGTGATGAAAGGACATATTTAAAGTACTAAAAGAAAACGAAAATTTTATTAACCAAGAATTTTGTGTTCAACAAACCAATCCTTCAGAAAAGAAATAGAAAGTAAGACATTCACAGACAAACAAAAGCTGAGAGAGTTCACCATTAGCCAATTTTCCCTGTAAGAAATGCTAAAGGGTATAATTTAGGCAGAAATGAAAAGCAGTAACTGAGAGCCATGTTTAATCAGGAAGAAAGGCAGCTGAACAGGTAAATTTAAAAGTTCATTTTGACTGTAATTCCTCCTCTATATGATTTAAAGGACAAATGCATAAAAATTAGAAGTCTATCTTAGGCCAGGCAATGTTTAAACATTTAATTTTTTGACAACATGAAGGTAAAGGGGAGAGATGGCTTGCTATATGTGAGCATAACTGTGCATATTATTGGAGCTAATAAAATATTAATGCAAAATAGGCTCTGATAAATTTAAGGGGATAACCACGGAGAAGTAACTTTAAAAAGAGAGAAAGATAAGGAAATGAAAAAGGAATCAAAAAGGTACACAGCAAAGTCAAACAGGAAACAAGATAGCAATATAGGAACTGAGTAACAAAATATAAAACTCATAGGAAAAAATAGCAAAATCTTACAAGTTCTTCGATATCAATAACTTAAATATCAATGAATTGGCTCTATTTAAAAAGTAGAATAGATTTGGGCCGGAGGGTTAGCTCAGTGGTTCTGGCGCCTGCCTTGCCAGCACAAGGTCCTGAGTTCCATCCCCGGTAACCACATACAATGCTGGGCGTGGAGACTCACACCCACCAGCCATCAATACCACATACCACAAGGCTGGGCGTGGTGACTCACGCCTGTCATCCCAGCACTCGGGAGGCAGAGACAGGAGGACTGCTGAGTTCAAGGCTTGCCTGAGCTACATAGTGAGCTCAGAGCCAGCCT
>PVIC010034934.1:0-19342 GCA_004025085.1 Thryonomys swinderianus | reverse complement strand
CCCAGAGCCAGCTGCTCCCAGGTCGGGGCCAGAGCTTTGCAATGCCCACACCATGGCGCGAAGAACTTGATGAAGTGGTCACCTGTGGGGGGAGAGGAAGATGTCTGTCCTCAGAGCAGTCCAAGCCCCTCAAATCGGACAGTGACTTCCTCGCACGCGGAGGTGTCCGGGAATCCTCAGCAATGCTCCAGACAGACCCGATGTCCACCTCTGTAGGGGAGCAGGTGGCCACCCCATGTGTGGAAAACTGGCAGGGAGGGGGAGACTCGGGGACGCTGCCTGAGCGAATGGAACCCAGGGAGGAAGGCGTCAGCGCCTGCCAGCATGATGGGCAGCCGTCGTGGGACCCGAGGCCGCCCACCCTGCCAGCAGCAGCCAGATCTTCCTGTGCCCCCAAAAATATCCAGCTGCGACCACATCCCTAGACTGGACTAGGAGCTGACAGGAACAGAGGAATCGGAAAGGCACGAACCTCCATGGGATTCCATCAGCAAAGTCCAGGTCGTGCAGGACAAACTGATGGCAAATACGACACAAGAAAGAGGTGCTGCGGGCACAGCGGCTCACGGAGGCCCTCGGGGAGCTGCGAACAGGTACCCGGCCCACAGGAGCTCTGGCCTGCTAAGCCTGCTGTAAGTGAAAACGGGCTGGATGTCCACGCGGACAACACGGTGCCGAAAACCCTAAGCCGGACTGTGCCAAGACAGAACCACCGGTACACGGAAATGCCCAGTCTGAATTCCGTGCTCGGGTGTACACGCGTGTGCCACCAAGACAAGGCAGGAGATGCCACATTGGGTGGGGCCGAGGCTGGCGGGTGGCTCCCCAAGCTAGTCTTCACACTTCACTGGGCCTGGGGTGTCTCTGTAGTTCTGCTGTACAACACAAGGTTTCAAACACTGTATCACCCTCTTGGATAGAAGAAAAAAAATCACAACCTCACAACATCCCCTGCGCACTGTGGTCTTTCCAGCGGCTCTCCTCTGGGCAGGGTGAGTGGCAAGGCCACGCCAGGCTCCCCGCAGTGACGCCTGGGAGGGAGAGGGGCCACACCACTGCAAACCCAGCACCTGGTCTGCAAGGCTGAAGCTGCTGTGTGGACAGTGGGTCACGCGACCTTCCCTGGCACTGGGTGGCACGCGATCTCCAGAAACCGCAGCTGGCTACCAGTGGGAACCAGCTTGGGGGGAAGGTCCTGTCCCTTTATAGGACACTGCGGGTATCGGTGCTAGGGACCCCCAGGACCCAGCCGGGCTGTGCCTGTGGGACGCCATGTGTAACCAGGCCAGCGGGGTACTGCAGAGCCCAAGGCAGCCTGAAGCCAAAGTGAATCTGCCCCAGGGCAAAGCACGCCACGGGCCCACTGCTGCTGATACGGCCGAGGCGTCCTGCTCAGTTCTGTCAGACAGCACCGGAGGGGGCCGGAGGGGCCGATTCCCAGAGGCACGGGGCACAAGGCCACACAGGATTCTCTGCAGCCATCCCTCACCGTCTTTTGTCCGCCTTCGGGAGGGTTTCTCTCCACGGCAGTGCTGGGCAAGGGCAGCCAGCAAGGAAGCTGCGCTGGCTTTCAGGCCGCTGGCGTCCGGGCCAGCTCTCCTAAACACTGAAACGCATCTACGTGTGAGCAGAGCCCTGCGTGCTAGTCACAGCAGAGAAGGCGGCTGAGCACTTGGGAGCCCGCTTCCCGCCAAGTGGGACAGAGAGAGAACGTAAGTGTGAAGATGCCTAAATTCCTGCTCAAACAGGCAGACGTGTCTGTGTGCGCCCCGGGCCGGTAAGCGTGACCGACATTAATGTAGAGAACACTTTCCCGTCCACGCCAGCGCAGAGCTGCACAGATGTGTACTTGGGAGCGGGCTGCCTTCCACGCTTACGGCCTCAGCCTGGCACCGGGCCCGACACATGCACAGGGTCAGAGACAAAAGGGAGGCTGAGTCTGACAGCACATGCAGGAGATGGCGGTGCTAAGTGCTAGCAGGTGCTGAGGACAGACCCTGCCTTCCGAGCCCCCGCCTGGTCCCAGACAGACTGCGCCTCCGGGAAGCCCTGCCAGGCTCGCCGCCTTACCTTGCGCGACGTGCGGCTCGAAGTTGCTGGCTGAGAGCTCATACAGGCCCTGCTTGAGCTCCGGGGCTCTGGGTGGTTCTACTACAGGCTCTGGAGTCTGACGGGGACACAGAGAACAAGGGTCAGTCTGCGCACAGGGGGCACAGACCCTCCTGAGGGGCTGTCAGTGCCATGCTGCGCGAGGCCGGCTCTGGCGCTTCACCAGTGAGGCCCTCGCCAGCCTCGGAACGAAGCACCAGGGCAGCCCGTCGGCCACAGCTGTCTGCGCCCCATGACGGAGACGAGCCCCAGGGCCGTCCCACCCGGCCAGGCCTCCCTGTGAGGTGCGAGCTGAGACTTCGCGAGGTCACACAGAGCGCCCCTGCCGGGCGGACGCGGGAGCGCTGGGACCCAGACACGGAGAAGCCAGAGGACACGCGGGGCCTGCTAGTCCGTCCTGCGCGCCAGGGGAGGGAGACTACAGCTGTGACAGAGTGGGCAGGCGAGGCATGGGGGCAGCCTGCCCAGGAAGGGGGACTCGGGACAGTGGCGGGGGCAGAGACCCACGGGCCGGTCTCCACGGCAGAGTGCAAGTCACAGCACTGAGTCTGGGCAGAAACACAGGGGGTGAGGGGGGCTTGTGCGAGATGAGTCTGGCGGCCCCGCAGCCCCCACCCCGTGACCTGCAGGCGTCCCAGCGCCCTGCGATGCTCACTCTCTAGGAGACACTGCTAATCATGCCTGCTCTGATCATGCGTGTGATGAGGGTTATTTTACAAATCAGGTTAGTCAGAGATTAACGGTCAACAGAGCCATTAAAACAACAAAATGTAATAAAGTTATTTAAAGCTCACGAACTGCTTATTTCTTCAAATTCCCCACATAGTATTTTCAGACTTTGCGTAACTGAAACCACAGCCAGCAGACCAGGGGCCGCCGCTCCTGAGCGGACACCAGGGCACACAGAGCTCCCCTGCTGCCGCCGCTGGGAGACTCAACTTCTCAGCGATCGAGGCCAGGCCGTCTCTGGCACCCAACCTGCGTAACCGGCAGGACAAAAGCTCACAGAACCCCAGTTCCGCTGCAGACACCTGGTGAGCACTGGCCCACTCCTCACCTGGCAGCTCCCATCCCCAGGAGAGCGACTCCCCTGGGGGGGCTCCAAGTGCGACAGCCCGAGGCTGCGCGCAGCTCTCACGGGCACGCAGGCTCTCCTTTCCGCCCCTGGCCTGTCCAGGCTTCCAGTGCTCAGAGCACACGGAGCAGGGCCAGCCGAGGACAGGGCCGTGACAGGGGCCAAGTCCAAGGAGGCGAGCGGAGACGCCCTTTGTCAGCCTCCCCGCGACGCGCAGAGGGCTTCAGAAGAGAACCGCTCCCGTGGGCACCGCGTGCCCCTGACACAGGCCAGAGCGACCCCGCCTGCCCGAGCACCATGCGCGCGGCAGACGTGGGGACCGGCTCACCCTGCTGGTGGCAGAGGCCTGCCCGCCTCTTTAGGAAGTGACCTGAAAGCGGTCATTGTCTTGGCTTTGCAGTCTTATCTCTGGGAATATATCCTAAAAAACCTCACTTGAAAGAAAGGGAAGTAATTATTTACAAAGATAAATGTGTTCCATACAACACTCCTGATGACTGAAATAAATATGCACAGGTAGAAGAAACACTATGGCAAATCCGTGATATGGTAACACAAAATATAATCAACACTGAAACTACAAACCGTGTAAGATCATGAAGGAAAACATTTACATGATTAACTTTACAAAAACACAAATATAAAAATTGGAATGGAATATAAAAAACAAACTTTGTGTTTGAGTTCCTTTCTGTATTAGCATAACTCTAAGGGGAAAATTCTAAATTTATCCTGCATGAACATAAAAATGTACATATTAAGTTCTTTAGGTAAAAATACATATGAAAACTTTTTAATTTTTTTTTTTTTTGAGATAGGGTCTTGCTTTGTAGTTCAGGCTGGCCTGAGCTCACTATGCAGCCCAGGCAAGCCTCAAACTCAGCAATCCTCCTGCCTCTGCCTCCCGAGTGCTGGGATGACAGGTGTGAGCCACCACACCCAGCGTGGTGGGATGTGGTACTGATGGCTGGTGGGCGTGAGTCACCATGCCTGGTACTGTTGTATGTGGTTACCAGACTGAACCAGGGACCTTGCGCTTGCGAGGCAGGCACAGAACCACTAAGCTAAATCTGTGGCCCACGTATGAAAAACTTTTAAATAGTCTTCCCTTAGAAAGCTAACTTCACCTTGAAAGGGATTTCTGGTTTGCAGTGTCAGCTGGGCATCTAGTCCACGATCCAGAGCTCCCAAGCCTGAAACTTTCTGACACTGCCCGGTGGCACAGAGCTCCACCCGAGACACGGTGAGGTCCCAGAGCGGGCACACTCCAAGCACGACGGAAACCACCTACGGCTCTGCTGCCTCGTCCTCGGGACAGCACACGGTGGTCTGCAAACATTCCCGACCCCCCAGATCTGAAGCCTCTGAGCCACGCAGGAGGCCTAAGGGTGACTCCACTGGACCGACCTGCGCCTTCTAGCTCTGCCATCGTCAGGCTCACGGCCACCGCTCTGCTCCTGGCCGTGACCTGAGGCCGCTGTTGCTCAGGGGCCAGACCATGCAGCCTAGGTGGTGGCGGCTCCAGGGCGGACCCACGCGGCCAACCTCTTTCACGCTGCGTGGCCGGGCAGCGCCCTCCCCCCATCTGTGCCGCAGCGCCCTGCTCGAGGCCACCACCTCCCCGGGGCCAGCGGCGGGGTGATGCGGTCCCAGGGGAACACTGGCTGCTGAGCCCATCACAAAAGCCAGCGTTTCTGGTAAAGTCCACTTGAAAGCTTTTTCTGAGGCAACTGACTTTTGAAAGCTGCTACACGGAGGAAGCGATGTGGAACCACAGCTCTGAAAGCCCCACCTGCTCGCCCAGCTTTCCTGCCACAACAGAAAAACGCAGATTCCTCTCCAAGAGGTCTGTGGTTCCTTCCATGTCCTACAATCAGCTACACCACTGGCCCGTGGCTGCTGGGCACGCACGACAGCACCCCACCACTGTGAGTGTTACCCACGAGGTACGGCTGCGCAGTTTCCGGGCGGCTCTGCCGTCTCGGGAGGGCAGACTGAGGAACCACACGCACCCTGGAGGACACGCCGACAGACGGCCAGACACGGGGCCACGTAGCCCCGCGGACGCCGAGCTGACACAACAAAGCAGCCCGAGTCACCGACACTGGGTTACAGGTAGGGATTTCTACACTCGGGCTGTTTCACGCAGCGCGGGCGGCAGGGAGCCCCGGCCCTTCCCTGGTCCCACCCACACCGCCCGACGAGCCGTCCGAGTCTAACCCGGCCCCAGGCCGAGCTCCCAGCATCCGTCATGAGCACCATGAAGCGACGGTGGCGACGGTGGCCCTCCTCCTCATCACGGCTTACAGCATGAAGACTTCAGCACCAGCTAGGCAGACGGAGGGGCGCGCCTGGCCCCCACCCCAGGCGGCCACGAGCCCACCTGATGCTAAGGGGCTGTCCGCTGTCTTCATGAGAGGCACAGAATGGCTGCGCGGAAAAGTACAAGTGCCCGTCTAGAGACGACAGAGGGAGACGCTGGGAATGGCCCCGAGGACGCACTCGGAGGGCCGGGGGCCGGGAGCCGGCGGGGGGGAGCGGGCGCCACGCCGAGGCGGGAGCTACCAGGCCTTCCCTCTACCTCCGCACACACAGGATACGTCCTTTACCCACAGTACAGGCCAATTCTAAAACAAAGAGTCGCTCTCATGTAACTGCCGCGTGCTCTGCCCGCTGGGCCCCCGGGAACACGAGGCGGGAGTGAGAGGTGCTCACCGCGGGCTCCTCGCTCAGCGTCCGCAGCATCCAGTTCTCCAGCGCCTGGAAGTCCCGAGGACCCTGGTACTTCAGCGCCTCCTGGCCAGGCTTAAATAGCTTCAGGCTGCAAGAACAACAGCGGGTCAGGCAGAGCGCAAGTCTGAGCTTTCCGAGCCACTCTGAGCAGAGAGCACTGTGCCTCAGGGAGCAAACTCCTGTTGGGAACCCAGCGGAAACGAGCTGGTCAGGGCTGCAGCCGGAGCCCTCTCACCTCCGGTATCGCGTGAATGCGCCAGCAGACAGTGACTGCGCAAACGCTGTGTGCAAGAGCTTCTGAGGGTGGTCAAGGAACATAAAACCCAGGTGAACACGGCGTTCCGTGCTCCTGCACAGAATCTCGGGCTTCCTCCTGCCAGGCACGAGCTCTCCCGCCCTGATTAGGCAGACATATGCCACCTACTGCTCTTGTTGCTGGATATCTAAATTAGGACTATGGTAGTCACCACACCAGTTTGCGCTACATTATTCCCAGACTACTTTGCGGGGAGTAGACATTGCAAAACATGATGTGCTGTCACCTTTCTGTTGCCAGGACAAAATACCTGACATCCGTAATTGAAAGGACAGGTTTCCTTTCATGATCCCCATGGTGGCTGGCTCCCCAGCAGAAATGGTGAGAGGGCCTGAAGGTGAAAAGCTGCTCAACTTATGGCAGCCAGGAAGCAGGAAGCACTCTGGAGGAAGTAGTAAGGACCTGAGAGGCCCCCAGGTCACACCCTATGACTCATCAGACACCTCCAGAAGCCTGATTCTTTCACCCCCAGGGAACTCTCAAGCCAACTGAGCTAATATCAAGATTAACAACACACTGAACAGCCAGATAGTCTGAGGAGTTTCCCAGAGTCTTCACTCCACATCTCCACCCTGATGCAGTCTATTGCCTCATTTCCCTATGGAGAAGGGTTCTTTTCTCTCTTCTGTATATGTTGGCCTCTGAGAAAATGTGGATGCAGCTCCCTCTATGGTGAGCAAAGCATCACTAGGGACTGAGGACCAGCACCCTGGTGGTATTGGAGAGCACGCTTCAGGCAAGACTTCACAGGAGACGCGGAGGGCGAGGGACACAGATACATGTGCTAGGATTTGCTGGCAACGGGTGTCATGGAAGACACCCTACTCTTCCAGGGCACACACGTGGACTGAGTCAGTGCTCAACATATAGAATCAGCCGACTCTCCTCAAAGAAGGCCTTAAAGTCTCATAGGTACACAAGAAAACTAGTCTGCTGGTTAGAACAGCACCGAAGGTTCAGTAGCATAAGGGCCTCACTGAGTGCCCAGTGTCATGTCACAAGGCTTAGGCAAGGTCCCTAAAGAGTCCCCAAGCAGAGTATAGACCCAGCTTCTTCTGTAGCTCACATAGATGCTCCTCAATTTACAGGCCAAGGACCACCCTAATAAACCAACCTAAGTTCAAAACATTCTTAAACTGAAAATGTATTTAACCCACTTGCCAAAACACTGGAGCTAGCCAGGCGTGGTGGCTCATGCCTGTCATCCCAGCAGTTGGGAGGCAGTGGCAGGAGGATTGTTGCAAGTTTGAGCCAGGGCTACACAGTGAGTTCAGGGCCAGCCTGAACTACAAAGTAGACCCTGTCTCAAAAAATTAAAACAAAATAAAATAAAACAAAAACTAAAATGCTAGAGCTACTTTAAACATGCTTGGAACACCCATCATACTCTACAGTTTGGCAAAATCATATAATACAAAACCTATTTTATACTAAAGTGTCGATTACCTCAGGCTTTGAATAGCTGTATGAAAGTGATAGATCAGTTGTATGAAGCTGCTTCTGCCCCATGATAAAGTCAAAAAATCCTAAATTGAGCTATCACCAAGTCAGGACCATCTGCATTTCTATAATCACAGCAATGCACTGTGCCTCGAGTGGAGCGTACGGGTTCAACATAAGCAACCCGAAGTCCGCCGTAGCATCACGGTCACCAGAGCCACTGTCGTCGCTCCCTGGGCTGCTCTTCCTCCCTTCCCCCTCCTGAGCGCCTCCCAAGCGAGGAGCAGGTGGCCCCTGGGGTACCAGGTCAGACCGGGCTGTCAGACTCAGTTCTTATCTCTTCGCTAAAGTTACAACACAGGAAGAATCTGGCCTGTGATTTTTCTAATTCTAAACACACTGAGCAAGACAAAAATAAACAATTAAAAGAAATCACTTCCTGTTTTGGGACTACAAGTCCAACCTACTCAAGTCCTCAGGCTCTTCCTGAGCTCAGAGAGCCAGAGAGCCAGCCAGAGCTTCGCTGCAGACCTTCCTGTCGGTCTGAAGTGTGTGAGGCCGCGGGCAGAGGACAAGCCCAAAGAACAAGCTCCAGTTTGCTATCACCAAACCTCCATCTGGGCCTTTGGGTCTCAAGGAGACAGCAGAGGAGAAAAATGCCCCCTTCCTTATCAGTTGGCAAACTGCAAGACGTGCTTCACTACAGACACTCTGCGTGTGAAGGTCAAGCTCTGTCCCTGCGACTGGGTTGTTACATGAACTGTCACTAAGACAGGAACTATAAACGGTATTTACATTACACTGTGCGGAAGGAAGAAATGGTCAAAAGAAACCCCAACCTGAAGACAAAATAATAAAATACAAATGAAGACACACAATCCTGCCTGGCTATACACACGTGGATGGCGGCGGCAGCAGCAGATCAGATGCTGCGACCCACAGCGCCTCCCACGGAGGCCACGTGGAACCCTCTGCGCTCCCCTCTGTGCACCACGGCACGTGCCCTGCTTAGCCCACAATGGCTCAGTCCACGCACGGAGGGCTGGGCAGCCCCGTCACCATCTTCCCGGAGGGACAGCGGGGCTGAGCTGCAGAGGCTGTGGACAGCAAAGCTGAGATCCGGTGGCGGCGTCTGGGTCCCTTCAAGTCTGCACACAGCCTCTCACGGTAGAAGGCCAGCTCTGATCTCCTATGTGGCCATTACTCCCCTACTGCCTCGGCGAATCACAGGACTGTAACGCGGGGTGGAGCTGCAGTGCCCGGCCCTGCAAAAATGCTGTTTCCCTCCAGTGCTCGCCACGTGGACGTGAGGATGTCCTCCAAGGTCCCGGCTCCCCGCTCTCCTGACGGCTCTCATCGGGCCGTCGGCCATGGGCCCGCGCTCCGATGGGACAGGCGCGCTTGGCGGGACGGCTCACTCCCCCGGGGGGCACAGCGGAACAGCCTGAAGCCCCGGCTGTCAGCGCTGCCCCCAGCATTTCAGTTCAGCCTCTCTGTCCCCACCCGGGAGCCTCGCGTGACCAGCTTGGGAAGAGCAGGCCTGTTCCGTCTCAGTTTGGGAGGTGCCAGGCTGCAGATGGCCAGGAACCCCTTTTGGGCTGCGGTGAAGCTGCACATCATGGCAGAGAGCACGGAGCCGGGAAGCCAGAAAGCAAAGGGAGGCAGGAGGGTCCCCAGCGTCCCGGCTCCGACCTGGGCACACCTTGAGGGTTTGGCCACCTCCCCACAGGGCTGCGTGCTGGGAACCAAGACGGGGGGTGGGGGGCCAAGGGCCTTGGGGACAAGCACAGCTGGCCACAGGCTGTGAGCTTGGGTCACGGCCGGAACCGGTTCCCAGGACCAGAAACTCCCGCCGTCGGGGCGACAGGCGCCGTCAGAACGACGCACTCTGCTCGCCCCTCCCTGACAGAGGCAGCCTGCTGCCTGCAGGGCCAAGTCCAGGAAGGTGTGGGGAAGAGCAGCCACCAGCAGCTCGCGCCAACACCACGCGAACCAAGTCCGTGTGCGGGCGTTCAGGGTACCCGCACATCCCACGCGCAGCGCAGCGCAGCGGGGCCCCGGCTGCACTTGCTCAACACGCTCTCCTCTGGGCACGGAAACGGCCAGGCTGGACGCGCACCCGGAGCGTTCACCAGGGCTCCCTGCCTCAGGGCCTGTCCCCGGGCCCTCCGCCCTCCTCCGAAGTTAGGCTGCGGGGACCCCGCCCCCACTTACGTGGGGTAGCCTCGCACGCCCTGCTTGGTGCACACGTCGGAGTCGGCCGTGCAGTCCACTTTCGCCACGAAGACCTTGGCATCCTCCATGCTGTTGTACTTGTCTCCCAGGTCGTTCCACGTCGGCTGCAGCCGCTGGCAGTGTCCACACCTGCAGCGGGCGAGAGGACAGGAAACAGCACCGCCGGGCCGGGCGGCGGGCGCTTCCCAGCAGGCGCTGGCCATCCATGGCACGGCAGGGACGCGCACAGTTCCCTCTGGAAAAGGGCACCTGGTTCCCGGTCACACTGAGCCCCGCGGAAGCCTGCCTCACATCTGCCCCTCGCCTCCGTGCCCGAGGCCTCTCCTGCCCTCGTGGTCCACTTGGTCTTCCGGAAGGGGCCTCTCGCCTGCTGCTGCCTGGCTACCTCTGGTCCCCCCGCAGGAGTGTTCGGGTGTCGTTTCCTCCAGAAGGTGGCCCTGGCTCCCCCTTCCCTGTGGACCCCCCCCACACAAGAGCAGCTTGGTGCTGCCCGTGGTGACATCTTCATTAGGTCTCCACCACCGGGGCACCGCGTGGCAAAAACGCAAGGCAGCCTCAGGAGAAAACCTACCCTGCATTTTTCCTGAGAAGCAAAAGGTACCTTGTTTTAAAAAGGAGTTTGTGGTCACTGACACTTCTTGGGTTGATATAACCAAGCATTACACATAATATTGCATGAATTTAGTTATATGCAAATGTTTTTAGCTAAGCCACCATTAAATTCCTAGGCCAGTCGGGATGGCGGCTTCTGCCCGCTCTCCCGTGCTGCCGGCAGCCTCCCCAGCCTGGTCCCGCCCACGCACCTCACAGGCTCGCCTGTCTGGACATCTCACCCGAATCGGGGCCCAGACAACACTGGGAACCATCCTAGCTTCAAGTACGCTCACACAGCACGGGGGCCCGGGGAGTCTGGGGGTTTCCCGTGCATGGCAAGTATGTTATGCACGTCGACAGGTCAACCCCACGCCGGGCTGCTTTATAGAGTCAGCCTGTAGGAAAGCAAAAAACAAAGTAGGACAAAACCAAGAGCCTGCTTACAAGAACACCCAGCGCTGTTAACTGTAAATTATTCAAAATAATTTCTCAGCCAAATCTGTGAAACCTCTGCTTCTTTTCTGACAGTTGGCCTCAGGAAAACAAGCAGCTACAGGTAGCACTGAACAAGCTTGCTTTAAGCAACGTGCCGTCTCTGACCAGCAATGTCTGGACCAGCTAGAGAAGCTGTATCAGACACCGCGTCCTTCCCTTTCTCTGATCGGTTTGGAGGGATGCTCAGTGTTCCTTTTAATTAAGTACAGTACAAGTGCCAAACTGCTGCTTTTTATGCTACTGTATTCCCCAAACCTAACACATACTCAGCGTGTTCTAAGTTCTTGGCAATTTCTTCATTGAATGAATAAAGATTAAAAAAAAAAGTGAAACTGCATTTGCAGATTGAACCTCTGTGAATTCAGAGTGGGGCAGGGGAAGAGAAGAAATCTGAGGAGAAGAGAGAAATGCCACACGGCCACAAGGGCACCTGCAAAGAGAGACGGGCATTTTGTTCCTGGGTTCCACTCTTCCTTGTGGGGGAAGCATCCAGCGTGCCCGCGCTGTCCGAAGAACACAGCTGACACCCCGTCTGCTCAGGGCTCAGCCAGAGCACCCACCATCCTCCCTGGCAGAGAGGGCTGAGTGGGCGTGGGCTGATACATCCCCGGGCAGATCCCCAAGGGTTTCCCCGGGCAGCTCCACTCCACAGCTCGGTCAAACGTGCTCGTGTCACAATTTTACAACTCCTTTGCAACCTTTTAAGTTTTCTTGTGAAAACACAAGACCAGATTAAAGTGAGAATAAAAGAATACAGTCACTTGGGCACTGAATCAAAGCCGTCCCTCATGGGCCCTCACTGAACTGGCTGTGCCACTCTCTGCCCCTTCCCAGGTGCAGCGACAGGCACAGGTGCCCTCTGGTAGAACTCCTGCCTGCCTGATTTGGGGCCCTTGCAGCTACAGCATGGGCACCTGGAACCACCAGCTGCCTCCCATTAGCCTGATCGTAACAAAGCAACTAATACACAAAGCCACCTGGTCCCAGGATTGACCTCACCGCCGCCAGGGTCAGTGTCACCCACGAATGCCACAGAGAAGCGGTGACCAACGTTGGAGCAAAATCTGCTTGGTGGGACACTACAGCTGCCAAGGTCAGAGCGAAAGTTTACAGATCTATGTTTCCGTTACATCATGTCCTTGACCCCAAATCACACATGCACTTCCAACATTCCACAGCCTCTGACCTGCAGGAAGCAGGGGTGTGCGCCCCAAACTGCACTTAAAAGTCTAACTTTCAAGGGCCATCATCGGCATCTACAGATCTGTATTTAAACGTCCACAGCAAATGAGTAGGAAGTGAGTAAAAAACCTAAATTTCTTAATCAGAAGCATCTCCCAAAATGTCCATAAAGCCATATTGAATGAAAAGAGCATTTACTTAACTCCCGCTATCCCACAGGTCAATCTGCTCTCAGGCCAGGACGAGCTGGCTGACATGTGCTACAGTTAGTCCAAAATTAAAACGCCATTAGCACTGCAGGGGACTTACTAGGTCCACACATCGATTTCTCTTTTAAAAAGAAAAAAACCCCACAGATTTAATCCGCGAAATTGGCCCCAATTAAGCACAGCAGTGTAGCATTATTTAACTGATAGGTTACTCCCAGAACACGCCTGTACAAAGTACCTATATTAACATCAGCTGACAGCTTTTTGCTACAAAGTATTTCCTCTACCTTTTGCAGTTTTTAGAATTCCAGTGAGCTGGTTCTTAGGAACCTGAAACACAACAATATATTACATACATACGTCGCTACTAAGTCGTGGTTATGTGCCAGACTGGCCCCAAAAAGTTGACAGCCCTAAAGGTCCTGACTATGGCGGTAAGATACAGAAGTTAGTTCTGAATAAGCCATGTTTTTCTCCACTCTTCCTACACTCCTTTCTCTGCCGGACTGGTAAGCTCCGAGGGCAAATACTAAATCCCGCGAGGCACTTTTCTCGACATGTCAAACTTCCCTTAGTGGGACACCTAGGCCCAGGCAGGGCAGCACCGCACACGCTTGTACCCCGGGGTGACTCCCGGGGTGACGCCTCCCGGGTTAGCGTCAGAGCCAGTCAAGAGAACCACAGAAAGTCTGGTTGTTCAATCTCCCACTTTCCAAGCGACGACCTGGCCCCAGACAGCGGGGCAGTGACCAAGGTCAGCCTGGCTGTGGCCCGCCACGCAGCGCACTGGGCCCCAGAATTGGCACCCCTCCGGATGTGCAGCCGCTGCTCGGGAGTCCCCGCCTCGGGCACCCGTTCCCACGCACGAGGGGGAACCACACCTCTGGCGGTCTCCTTTTCCAGTGACGCTCACGAAGGTGACCCACCCCGCGTCTACGGGCCGAGCAGGAAGAGAGCGGCCCGGTTCCGGCCACGGCAGGCGCGGCGCGCGCGGCGTCAGGAGGTGGGAAGCGGGTGGGGGCGGCTCGGACCCTCGGCGCCGCCAGCCTCAGCCCCTTCCCCAACGGGGGGGCGGGATCGGGGCGGGCGCTTCCCGCGCGCTCGGCCCGCCCCCTCCCGCCGCGCTCAGCCGCCGAGCGCCACGTCAGCCGCGAGCGCCCGGCCCGGCGCCCACGCCCACGCCCCCGCCCGGGCCCCCAGACCACGCGCGCCGCTGCCCCCGCTCGCCCCGGCCCGCGCCCCCCCGGGGCCCCGCGCCGCGCCGCTACCAGGGTGCGAAGAACATGACGAAGTGCGCGGCGCTCTGGATCCCGTGCGTGAACATGTCGGCCGTGTACAGGTGCTTGGCGTGCGGGTCCTCTGCGGCCGCGTCCTCGGCCCCGGCCCCGCCGCCGGCTGCGGGGCTTGCGTCCTCCGCCGGCTCCTGGGCCCGGGCGCCCCAGCGCGCGCCGCCGCCATGGCCGAGCAGCAGCAGGAGCGCGGCCAGCGCCGGCAGCCGAGCGAGCGGCGGGAGGAGGCGTCCTGGGCGCGGGGGCATCGCGGCGGGGCTGGGCGCGCTCTCGCCGCGGCCGCGGGTCCCCTCGCCGGCGCCGCCTCCGGCCCCAAGCCCCGCCCTCCCGCCCCTGAGAGCCCCTCTTCCTCAAGTCCCGGCCAGGCCCCGCCCCCCCACCCTCGGGCCCCGCCCCGGGGGGAAGGAGCCCGGGCCGCGGTCTGCGCGTGCCTCCGGCCCTTCCCCTAACGTTGCTGTTCTTCCTGCGTCTCCCCAAGTGCAGGTTTCCCCCCGCGAGGGCCAGGCCAGCCTCGGGCACGTGGGCGCCCACCGAGGTCCGTGGGGAGCTGCTGGCGGCAGGACGAGGCAGTGGGGCACAAGCGGGTTGGGTTCCGCCTCAGTGAGTCAGGTCTTGGCCAGGTCCAAACTAATCTTAAACTGCTTTCCACGTGACCGCCTTGCAGCCGGCGGGGGTCGCAGGGGCCCCGCTGCGTCCTGCGCTCCCTGGCCCTGTGGGTGGCTAGGAGACGGCCCGCCGGGGCGCCGGCACAGACACCTGCGTACAGCTGAGGACGCGCAGCAACCAAAGCTTCCGGCCTGGCCTGAGGACTGAAGCTAAATTAGGGCGAGTCCCTCACGCCTGCTGCACCCACTGAGTCACCGGTGTTCCCCTCCTGCCTCAGGTGTGCCGCTTGCGCGCGTTTACCCGTGGTTTCCTGGACACCAGACCCACCCGCTTGCCTTTAGGATCTGCTCTTCAACCACTGAGGCTCGAAGCACAGGCCTCCCTCTCCCCCATGCTCCCTCAGCCAGCTGCACCTCAGACTTCAAAGCAGCCACATTTCTGGCGGCCATTATTTCAGTCGCTTGATCAGTCTCCTTCGTTCCCGTGGCTCGAAAATGATCTCCTCAAGCCTGACTTTGACCGTGACGGTCTGTGTACAGACGGGCCAACACACAGCCATCGCCACGGCCTCGGAGTATGGATAAATGAAAATTCCTCGACTTCCGTTCAAGGCCTGCCGTGATGTGGTCCTGGTGCCTGGTGGTCCTGCGACAGTGCTGGAAATCCAGGGGCTGTTGCTAATAACCTGTTATTGCAAGATTCGAGTCCTGTAGCTCCCGAACTGTCCCACAGTGCTAGTGGGAAATTCCAACAGAGGACCCCTGTCCCCCCGTAGCATCAGCCTCCTTCCTCGTGGGAGCGGAAGGCAGCAGCTGTGGGCGTCCCGCCGAGAGCCGGCCGTTTGGTCTCAAACACCTGAGTCCCGGGCAGCGTCTCTCGGCTCCCGTCGTGCTGGCTCCGCGTGCCGCCCCAGTGCCCGCCCCCTAGTCCTTGAAGACTCAACACGGAGTCCAGAGCCGGCCTCCCGGCTCCGGTCCCCGGCTCCTCCTCCACCCGGGTCTTCACGGCCCTGGTCCCCGCATCTAGATGGAGGGTCCGTGACCGTGACCCCTCCGGAAGGGGGGCCCTGATGCTGGGCTCATCACTGTCTCCGAGTCTGGAGCAGAGGTGCTTGGGTTCGACCTTGAAAGTCCTTCAAGGCCCCACGTATTGGATGTTTGGCCTCCACGGGGCTCTACTGGGAGGGGGTGGAGCCTTTCAGAGGTGGGGATCACAGGACCATGCCTTGAGAGGGACCCCAGCCCCAGCTGTCTTTTGGCCACTGTCGTGTGAGGGGTGACTGTCCCAGGCATGTCACTGCCATGTCCGTGGCTGTCTACCACAAGGCCCCACTCTACCCAGACTCCCCTCTTAGACTTACAGTGGACTCTTGAGTTACAGCTGGCCTGACGTAGGAACAGCTTGGGTTACGACCACAATCTTAGTTGTAACTTGTGGACAGCCTGACTGCAGGCCATTCGTGCTTCCAGATGGTCTCATAGAGATTCAACGCTTAAACAGCTCTGGAAGGAACATGGCGAACATGACATCCTGTCCTGTGTGCGGTGAACTGAGCCAGTGGGGACACCGAGCCCTGCCTGTGCACAGGAGAGAGGCGTGGAAGGCTGTGCAGAGCAGCCTGAGCCTCCAGCTGACCAACCTGAGTTACAACCGGCCCTTGGGAAGGAACTGAGTTCTTAAGTCAAGGGTCTGCCGTCCCCTGCTCTGGAAGCCTGCTCCTTCACCGTGACAGCTGAGCTCCCGAGCCCGCGCGTCTGCTGGCCTGGCACACCTGCTCTGGTGCTTGAGCGACCCAGACCCGGGCTTCTCGGTGTCCCGTCCTGGCCCGCCACGCCTTCCCTGGGAACACGGGGAGCCCCGTCTGCCTTCCCTCTGCCTGTCGCACGCAGCCGGCGTTCTCTGGAGAAAAGCCCGCGACCGCGGAGGACGTTGCTCCCCTCCTGAGAGACGCGCCTCGGGTCGGCACTTGCCCGCTCTGAAACCCGCCACAGCCCCCAGGAAGCCCGTCTGCTCTGGGAACGTCTGTCCCCGCTCCCCCGACGACCGTCCCTTCCCTCTGTCACCATCCCTCTCTGTGGACAGTCTGATTTTTTCCCCCAAAAAAAGTCAAGTCCAAAGCACAAACCCTCTCATCTTTCCTTTCCTGGTGGGCCTTTCCGACGACACGCGACACACTTTAGTGCCTCCCTTCTTCCCTGACACCCGCTCCGGGTCATTAGTTTCTCTCCACAGCAGAACTTGCAGGAGTTGCCTGCAGTTCATTCTGGTTCGCTCTTCGGCCCTTGCCACGCCGGCTTCCAGAAACCCCCGCACCGAGCCTACTCTTCGCAGAGCCACCGACACCCACGTTTGCCAGGGAGGTGGGCATCGTGCTCTCCTCGCCTTACCGGGCTCTGCACAGTGTTGGCACTGCCGAGGCTGGCTCGCACGACTCCGCTCCCAAGTACCCTGCGTAGACACCCCCCCTTGAGCAGCCCGGCCTCCCGCTCAGAGAAGCCCCCACGGGGAGGAACTGTCGAGTTCTTATAACCATGAAATAGGTGCACCTCGCTCCTTGCTGCGCGGTCCCCAGCAGGCGGCGAGCGCCGCTGGGTGAGTGGTGTGTGGACGGCGGATCGGAGAGGCTCGTCTGCGGACAGACCCGCGGGGATCCGGATCCCAGCACGAAGGCAGTAGGAGTGGGGGTCGCCGCTGCCCTCTGGCAGAGAAGGCCGCGGGGCCTCGTCCTGGCCCCGCAGAAGTGCCCGAGGAAGGGAGGTGCCGCCCGCGCTGGAGAGCCCGCGGCACGAGCAGGCCGGGAGCAGAGCCCCGGCCCCGCAGGCCGGCGCGGAGGTGCCAGGAAGACTGTGCTCCGCGCCCTGAGGGTCACACGCCCCTGCCGCGCTGTCACCTGGGGAGAGGACGCCGCTGCTGGAGCCCTGGGGCAGGTGGTCTGGGTTAGTATTAGGGCAGAAACGCTACATTTAGCAGGTGTGGAAATGAACACGTCCTGTTCTCGTTGCCTCAGAACTTTCTGGGAGGTGCATCTAAAGAAGAAGTGAAACCTCTTGATGAGCCTTTGTGAGTATTCAGAGGTGACTGCTGAGAAGGAGGTAAATATCGTCAGGAACAAATCTAACAGGACCAAAGCAAATTTCCCAGCCTGAGAAATAGAAGTATTCTCAGTATTTTAAAATTCTTACTGGAATGTGGTATTTACTCAGTATCCACGTAAGCTCTTGGACAACACAGGCTACTAAATGATTAATAAACCTACAGAACATGTAATAGATTCTAGTGGTTGAGTAATAAAAGCTTTCAAAATCCACATGGGGTCTCTGTGGGGCAGGGGCAGGGGCTGGGGACGGCTGAGTGGGCTGCAGCGAGAAGCTGAAGGGCCGTGCTGCTTCCCAGGGTGCCCGGGAATCTGCTCTGCCCCCCATAAGCTCCCCCCTCAAGCCCACGCACAACCCTCTCTTTCCGCCCCTGCTCTCCGGGGTCTGTCTGCCCGCTGGACACCACTACAGGAGTCCGTCTGTCCTTCCACTCCGAAGCCCGTCCGCCAGCACCCAGGTTGGACACAGGAGAAGGCTTCCTCCCACGGGCGAAGGTGCCCACGGAGCACGTCCACTGTCCTGGCTGTGCGCGCAGGACGGACGGGCTTGGCTGCCAGGAGCCGGCTCCTCAGGGCGCCTGAAACTCAGCCCTACTCCAAATTACCATCTGGAAAATGATGCGCAAGCCCGTGGTCCTCACCTCGTGCTGCCTGGCGCGATCCCTGGAGCGCTGGAAACAATGTGGCCGTCCTGGCCTGCCTCCCAGTGCTCTCAGGCGCTGGCATGAGAAGGGGCAGGGCCAGGACCTGTGCCCAGAGCTCCTGCAGGAGCGAGCACTGGACTCGAGCGCAGAGCTTGGGCAGAGCGCCGAGCAGCGCTGGTGCTCCCGGGCGGTGCTCCCTAAGCGCCCTGGGAGAAGGGCTCTCCCTGGAACGTGTCTCTCCGGTAGGCGGAGAAGGACGCCCGAGAGCCGCGTGCGTCACACCACAAGGACGGCGGGGACGGAGCCGCCGCTGGGGCTCCCGCTAGGCGCAGAAGCGGGCTCGCTGCTGGCACAGGACCGGGACAGACACCGCGGCCTCCGTGCCACCGTCCCGGCGAGGCTGCAGTGTGGGGCTCCCGCTGGCACCGAGCTCGCTTCCGGTGGCCGGGTGGGAGCAGGCGCGGAGGGCGAGGGCGGGCGGAGAAGCTGCGCAGCGGGAGGAACGGGTACCGCGCCGCGCCCGCCGACAGTGCTCAGAAGGACCCGATGGGGTAGGGGTGAGGGACGGGAGGGACGAGTTTATTTACCAAAGCATGTCTCCGTTTTGTTTGCAAACGAATCCTCTGAACCCCTAAAAGTAAGCTGTGCAGTGCTTTCAAGATTCATTTGATCGCAGATTCTTTTCTGGTCTCTCGTGTCTCTCGCATCGCGGAGGCTCCGAAGGCCGTTTGTGAGAAGCTCTAGGAAGCGCGGCCGCGTTTCCCGTGAAAGGACAGACGTCCGATCTCCTCGGCTTCCGATGGCAGCGGCATCTCCACCCACATATTCAACCGCACCCACTCAGCAAATAGTTACTAGGTTTAGCTTATGTCGGGACTGATCTAGCAGTGACGGTCGTAGACAGCGACCCTGGCTTTAATGGGGACCCGGCCAGTGCACAGATCGCGCGGGCAAAGGCCTTGTTGGTGAGTGGTGAATGCTAAGAAGAAAATAGGAAGCTGGACGTGGTGGCGCATGCCTGTGCGAGCCCGGCGTGGGTTACTAGGAGACCCTGTTGGAGGGTAAGAAATAAAAATGGACGGGGATGGGGCCGGAGATTTAGCTCAGTGGTTCCGGCGCCTGCCTCGCAAGTGCAAGGTCCTGAGTTCGATCCCGGTAACCACATACAACGCTGGGCGTGGAGACTCACACCCACCAGCCATCAGTACCACATACCACAGTGCCGGGCATGGTGGCTCACGCTTGTGATCCCAGCACTCGGGAGGCAGAGACAGGCGGATTGCTGAGTCCCAGGCTTGCCTGGGCTACATAGTGAGCTCAG
>PVIC010034933.1:0-19311 GCA_004025085.1 Thryonomys swinderianus | reverse complement strand
CGCGAAATCGAGCGAGACTACGGAAGCCGGAAGGAGTGGGCTAAGGCCTTTGAGTGAGTGACGTATGTGAGAAAGTTCCTTACAAATTTTTCGTAACGTTAGGAGGTCGAAAAAGCCCATGTTCTATTGGAGGGTGACTAAGTCATCCCACTGTTTACAGGGGCGCTTCTAAAATGCCAGGCCAGGGTGAGAACCCCCGGGTAGTGGCACAAGATTCTTCCCTCAGAGTACTTGGAGTGTTAATCAGTACCTACATTTGAGGCATAACCACAGTAAAATAGCTACCCTGGAAAAGTTTCCAGATAGACTAAAGGCCAGAAGAAAAGAAAAAAACTCACATTAGTTTACTGGAGTTAGGTTCACCATTACTACCCCATTTACTAATAACGATTTTAGAATTATGAAACCGGTATGCTTTTAGTGTACAGACACATGTTGTTTTAGTTTTATTGCTTTACTCTGTTAGATGATAAGCTGTATTTATCAAATGCCTGTTCAAAGCCCCTATACAGAGCAGGGACAGAAGAAAAGAGTTTTAAGCAGGTGTACTCAAAACTCAGACCGGGGCTTTTCGTTTTCTATTAGTGGTGGCCTCGAATGGCAATAAGCACAGTTAGAAAGATGTCAATGACATCCTTATTCTTCATTTCCTAAATACTTCTCCCTCTGCAGAAGGGAAAGCCTCACGGGATCTGT
Organism: Thryonomys swinderianus; assembly: GCA_004025085.1. Classification (NCBI taxonomy): domain Eukaryota; kingdom Metazoa; phylum Chordata; class Mammalia; order Rodentia; family Thryonomyidae; genus Thryonomys; species Thryonomys swinderianus. The sequence continues at coordinate 18,615 of PVIC010034933.1, read as the reverse complement.
GACCGAAGTGGAAGGGGTGAGAAGTGAGGGAATTAGTCTTGCATCTCATTTGGAAGAAACCGTCTCGCTCACGGAGCTTCTGAAGGTGAGCATATAAGGAAAATACTTTTTTTCACTTCCTGCTTTACTTTTTTAACTTTAAAAAAAATTCTCTAAGACATTCCCATATTAAGGGATATGAAAAAATGAAGATGTGGGGAAATGTAAGAGAGAGTGGAGTGTGAGAAATGGGAAATCAGAGTATCCAAGACAGCTATTTGACGTTTGTCTCCTAGGCCATTCCATTTCTAAACAAAACTTGTATACGTCCTTTAACAGGCACTAGTCTAGGCCCTGGAGATGCCAAACTGAAGGAAACAAGGATGCCGGGACCCTGTTGTTCTTGGGTGGTTCTAGTCCAGTGGTGGAGTAGAAATAAGAAGTAAATATGACACGGTGTAAATTAGGGTGTGGACACCCACCAGGCTGTCTCCTCACATTGATCCCTTTTCTCTGAAAGCTGTGGTAATGGCAGTTGCGGATGGTCAGAGAGGAGGAAGAGAAGTAAGTGTGTGTAGTTCAGGAGGAGGAGAGAATATAATTAAAGGAGTCAAGGTGCAAAACAGCAAGATACATTCTCAAGACCAAAAGTGTGACATTGAGATAGGTAGGGACATTTTAGTAGATGAGCATTTTCATTGTGTAAATGTCTCATTTCAGGAGGGCCACAGATTGTTAGGAAGAGACCCCTTGCCTCCACTGCATGCCTGTGTGTGTGTGTGTGTGCGCGCGCGCACACACACACACACACAGGTGAAACTCAGGATTTATTTAGCAAGGAAAATAAAGATGTGAAGTAAGGTAGCTACATCAAGTAGGAGCAGAAGCAGTGTATTTCAGTGTAGTTTTTCACAAGATTTCATGCATAGCTAGAGGAGATTTAGCTCAATGGTTCTGGCACCTGCCTCACAAGCGCAAAGTCCTGAGTTCCACCCCCAGTAACCACATACAATGCTGGGCGTGGTGACTCATGCCCACCAGCAATCAATACCACATACCACAGTGCCCATTGTGGTGACTCACGCCAGTAATCCCAGCACTCAGGAGGCAAAGACAGGAGGATTGCTGAGTTCGAGGTTTGCCTGGACTACATAGTGAGCTCAGGGCCAGCCTGAACTACAAAGCAAGACTCTGTCTCAAAAAAAAAAAAAAAAGATTTCATGTGTAGGTTCTAGTTTATTTGCTAAAGATGCTCTGGTTTAATGTCAAATTTTATATTATCACTTGTAAAGGTCATACAAATAACCTGAGACTTTATACAAAATATTTGGAGAAAAATGTCTCTCTCGTTCTTGATACTGATAGAAGCAATTTCAAGAACTTTCTTCATGTGAAGTGACGGATGAATTGTGTTGCAGGGATGGCAAATATAAAATAATAGCCAAAGTGTCTGTTACAATACCTCCAATTTTTGTTTTTTAGCAACCTTTTATTATTACTCTATTTTTAAATAATAGAACTTATTTTTAGAGCAATTTTAGGTTTACAGCAAAAGTAAGATGAAGATACAGAAATCTCCCATAATTACAATGCATGATTGAATGATACAGTAAATGTTTAAATTAAAAAATTATTATGATAAAAGACATACTGCCATTAATTCTCCTCAGAATTTTCCTCCTTGCTCTGAGTCCACTTATCTCATCATTCTTGCCACTTTCTGAAGCAGTACTAGGAGTCCTCTTTCGTGATTATGTTTTGTTGTACTGTTGTGGCTGCTTTGATGTCCTGATTGATTAAAAAAAGTTTACCAGTCACGGTTATTTTGACTTTGAGGAAGAGCCAAAAGTTGCACAATGCCAAATCTAGTGAATAAGGTGGATAAAGACACACCATGATGTTTCTATGGGCCTTTCTGGTGAATGGCCCTCAGCATCAGGATTCACTATATTTTCTATTATTCCTCATGCGGGTGTTCACAAAAGACATGTAGAACAGCTTCAGAAAGTGACAATGATGAGATAAGTGTGCTCAGAGAAAAGGGGGGATTTTGAGGGGGATTAATAGCAGAGTATGTTTTTACTGTAGTGATTTTTTAAAAATTTAAACATTCACTGTGTCTTTTGATCACTCCGTGTACCTACTGTTTCATGTGTATAGCCTCCCCTCATCAGCATCCTCCACCAGAGTGGTACATTTGTTTCAGCTAATAAACCTAACTGACAGATTGTATTGCTCAAACTCCGTCATTTACCTGTGTTCACCTTTGATGTCATATGTTTTATGGGCCAGTGTATAATGATATTATAGTGTCCTTTGTGGTCTGTCTGCTCTTTCCTCCCTTTCCAGAATGCCTAGCAAACACTGAATGTTTACTGTTGTCATAGGTTTTCCTTTTCCAAAATATTTTATAGTTAGAAGCACATACTGTATAGCTCTTTCAGGCTTTCTTCCATTTAGTAATATGCAGTTAAGTTTCTTTCATATCCTTGTGGCACAATCACATATTTAATTTTAATACAGAATAATATTCTGTTGCCTAAATGTGACGTAACTTATTTATCCATTCACTTAGAATATCCCAGTTGCCTCCAAGTTTTGCAACTTATGAATAAAACTGCTATAACATTTTCATATAGGGTATTGTACAAACAGAATTTTTTGACTCCTTTGAATTAGTACTGGATCATATTACAAGAGCAGTTAATGTTTGTAAAAAAGCATCAGACTATCTTAAAAGGTAGCTGCACCATTTTGCATTCTTGTCAACACTGGGTGAAACTTTCTGTTGCTTCGCATCAACACCATCTTTGGGTATTGTCAATGTTCTGGATTTTTGCCAATTTAATAGATACATAGTGGTATTTCATTGTTTTAATTTCATTTCCCTGATAACCTATGATGTGGGACATCTTTTTATATGCTAATTTGTCATCAGGTCAGTGGTAGCCAACCACTTAATTCTTTCCACAGTTCTGGTCACAAGCTAAATGGGACAAGAACCAAATCAAACTCAGTAGTTAGATTCAATGTTGACCTTATGGGGAAAATTCAATTCAGTTCTTGTGCAGTTTTGTTGTGACCAGAATTGTGGAGAAAATTGAGTTTGTGTGAACTGAGCTACCACTGTACATCTTCTTTGATACTGTTTTAGTTTTTTGTCCTCCCGCCTTTTGAGACAGGGTCTAGTTTTGTAGTTCAGACTGGCCTTGAGTTCCAGGCAAACCTCAAACACAGCAATCCTCCTGCCTCTGCCTCCTGAGTGCTGGGATTACAGGTATGAGCCACCATGCCTGGCATTTTTCTTGGCTCATTGTTAAATGGTTGGTTTGTTTTCTTATTGTTGAGTTTTAAAACTTCTTTGGATATGCTTTTTGTAAATACTGTCTAGTCTGTGACTAGCCTTTTTATTTTGATGATATCTTCTGTGGAGTAAAAAAATTTAATTTTAATGATGTCTATCATTTCCTTTTGCTGGGGATCATGACTTTGGCACTGTATCTAAAATGTAATTACCATCATATAGACTTTTTCTGTATAATATTCTTGGAGACATAATCTTGCACTTTATATTTATATGACAGCGTGATCAATCCTCTGACTGCCTTGACAGGGGGAGAGCAAGGGCTAAAGAAAGAAATAGAGACTTCTATGTCTTGATTCCCCTTTCCATTCGATGAAGATTTATCTCTCTATTTCCTATTATCTATCTTTTATTTTCCTTTCTATTTATAATTTGGCCTTCTCATATGAAAAAGATATGTCATTTAAACTTGTTTGTCTGATTTATTTCACATCATTTTAGTCTCAAAGTGCATCTATTTTCCTACAAGTGACTCAAGTTTATCTTTCTTTATCACACAGTAGAAGTAGTACAAATGGCCATTAAGTACATGAAGAAATGCTCAACATCTTTGACCATTAAAGAAATGCAAATTTAAATAGCAGGAAGATTCCATCTTACTTCAAAAGAATGGCCATCATCAAGAAATCAAATAATAAATGCTGACATGGTTTCAGGAAGGATGGGGTACCCTCTACATTGTTGGTGGGAATGTACACTAGTTCAACTATTACAGAAATCAGTGTGGAGATTCCTCACAAAACCAAAACCAGACATTACATTTGATCTAGCTATTCCACTTCTAGCTATCTTCTTTAAAGAGAAACATCGTGTCACAGTGATAACATACATACCCATGTTTATAGCAGCACAATTCATGATAACTAAATCTTGGAAGCAACCTGTATGTCCATTGACAGATGAATATCTATTCTTTCACTAGTACCACACTATCTTGGTTATTCCATGTTTACAATAAATGTTGAAGTTGTGTAGTGTCAGTCCTCTTAATGTGTTCTTCTCCAAAGCCCTACCTCACCTTTTATTTTTTTCTGTTAGTTACTTAAGCCAGTTTAAGTAAATGTATGGTTTGGGACTAAGAATTTTACTGTTTTAGGAAGCATCAGCTAGGAGCCTTTGGCCTTTATACTACGCCATTTTAAGAATGAATAAACAAACATGGAAAGGTTAATCCATACTGTGCTGTTCAAACACTAGCTTTAGAATCCATGGATAGGTGGTAGTCTACCATATAATGGAGTATAGAACACTAGCTGAAACTATGATTCTTGTCATTTAAAAATATATATGTATGGAACTTATTTTTAAAGTATTGTGATAGTTCTATTTGTCAACTATATTAGGTTAGGGGTACCCAGATAGCTAGATTAGCATTATTTTTGGTGTGTCCATGAGGATATTTTCAGATGAGATTAGTGTTTGGATACTGAATTAGTGAACTCTGTAAAGTAGATTGTCCTCCCATGTGCAAGTAGGCATCACTGATCTGTGGAGAGCCTGAATATAAAGAAGAGATAGAGGGGGAAAAATTCATGTGTTTTTTTTCCTGCCTACCTACCTGAACTGAGGTATCTTATTTATTTCCTACCTTTGATTGGGATTTATGTTCCTGACCCCTTGTTGCCAGGCCTTTGGACTCAAATAGAACTACCAGTTTTCCTAGTTCTTCAACTTGCAGATGGCAGACCATAGAACTTGTTAATCTCACTAATCTTTTATAATCATGGGACCTAGTTTTTCATGGTATGTGTGTGTGTGTGTGTGTATGTATATATATATAGATAGATAGATCTCTATATATATTATGTATAGGTATATATCTTATTATTTTGTTTTTCTAGAGAGCCCTAATACAAATATCCACTGTTATGTTAATATCCAAAGAAATCTTTGAATCTTTTCCGCTAAAGAGCCATTTGATTGTGTTCCTAAACATAGGGTGCAAAAGTTTAGGTTACAGTTTTGTTACTATATTCATTAACAGGCTGTATTCTATTTAGAATTTTTTTTTTTTGAGAAAGGGTCTCTCTTTGTAGTTCAGGCTGGCCTTGAGCTCACTATGTAGCTCAGGCAAGCCTTGAGCTCAGCAATCCTCCTGCCTCTGCGTCCTGAGTGATGGGATTACAGGCTTGAGCCACCAAGCCTGGCATTTGTGGTATGTGGTACTGATTGACAGTGAGCATGAGCCACCATACCCGGTATTGCTGTATGTGGTTACGGAGGATCGAACTCAGGACCTTGAGCTTGCTAGGCAGGCTCTGGAACTACTGAATTAAATCCCTGGCCCTCTATTTAGAATTCTATTGAAAGCCACATTGAAAGCATAGCTAATCAGTCAAAAATCCATTATTAGAAAATAATATATAAACTACAAGCTTTCTGATAAGGGTTGACATTTTTTCATTCATTCTAACATCTTTTTCCTACCAGAGAATAACACATTTCTTCAAGAATAAAAACATTGTCAGTCTAATCCACTTGAGGGTGCTATAAGATCACTGTGGTATCAAATTGTACATTACTAGAAATCTGCAGACTAAACAAGGATTCAGGGATGGGGGCTATGAACTATTATACAGAGTCATTTTAGGATAATTGTGTTTCTGACATCTTTATCTTCTAGTGACTAGTAAATGTTTCAAAGATATTATTTTGTTGGTTATATTTCATTGTACAGAAATGATTGGCTTTGTAATTTTGAGGTTGGTTTGTTTTTTCCCCTAGAGGAAAGATCACTGGTTTTAGTTCTAATCCAGGATGGCAAATTCTGAATAGACCAGAATGAGCACAGAGCAGGATCCAGGGGGTGAGGGCAAAGTGGTGGTACATTTATGTCATAATCCATGTCCAATGTATGTGGCGCTCCTGGAGATGTGTAGTACTTGACCATATGTAGTGACCATCTGTAGTGCTAGTCTCAGGCAGCATGTTTCCCATGTTTGTTTACAAGAAGGATAAGAAATAGAATGAAGACATTTCAGCATAAATCTGTCAAGCTTGTTGGGGAAAAAGTTGAAAGATGTGTGCAGCACTGATATGGAATACATTAGTGTGATTGTCTTCAGGTTCTTGATCATGCTTCCTTGTAAAGGAACATGTAAAGGAACACACGCACATATATATATATATATATATATATATGTATATATATATATATGTACACATGCACACTTCTTAGATTCTTAGATTTTCTGTTTTTGGAAGTTTGTCATAATACTATTCCAATAATATTTAAGGATTATAACAAAGAAAAATAGAAGTTTAATGATAAATAGCATTTTTGTCAAATTCTCAGTTGTTCTGATACCTATTTCCAGTGAAAAGCAGATATTTTAAAAAGTGAAGGTAGTTTATCATCTTCTAAGTATTAAATCAATTCTTTTTATTTTATTGATGATAACACAAAAGGAGAATTTCAGGAGTTAGAAATGTGCTTTATTATCCTCCTTAGTGAGATCTATTAGACGATCCAGTGTGTCATGGAAAGGATTTAACTGTGATTTTGACCCCTTTAAACATGGCCTTTGATTATCTGTAGCCCCAGAGTCATCAAATTGTCAAATCCATCAGTCCATTCATTCAACAAGTATTTCTTGAAGATTAGGCATTGTTTTAGATATTAGGAATGTAATAGTGGAAAAAATACACGGAGATTCTTGCCTTCATGAAACTTGCCTTATGGTGGGTGACAAACAGCAAACAACGTAAGTAAATGGTGCAGTATGATAGGTGACACATCCTGAGGAAAAAAAGAATCAAGGGAAGGCACAGCAGAAGTGCAAAGGGGTGGGTGTAGCAGTATTAAAGAGCAGAGTAAGGGGAGGTCTTGTTGAGAAAGTGCCAATTAAGTCAAGGCTTGAAAGAGATGAAGTCTTAGTCATTTAATTTAGTTGAGTGAAATAAAGTAGAGCCAGAACAAAGATCCCAGCAGAAAAAGGCATTTGGTGTATTTAAGGAACACAAGGAAGAGGGTGTGGCAAGAATTTATGTGGGTGTGGTGTAGAGTTTTGCAAGAGAATGCAGGAATTTGACCATTACTATTAATGGAGTGACTTCAAGAGTTTGAGTACAAGGGTATCATGACCCATAAAAGGATCACTTTGGCTACTCTATGGGCTGGATTGACTAAAAGGAAAACAGTTCACAAAAGGCTAAAAATCTCACCCACTAGAAAATATAAATTTATCATAAATGTCATCTATCATTACATAGAATAATATGAATTTTTAGTGACTACAAGAAAGTCAAGAGTGAGGAACTGTAATTTTGAGCTAGGCATTTATTATTATGAGAGGAGCTTTAGCCCAGGAATCCCTAGTTATATTTTGGACAAATAATCTAATCTTCCATGCCTCTCATCACTTTTAAAATGAGAGTTGGACATAATAAACTTTGAGAATGAATCCTTAATACTTTGTTCTGTTATATAAAGTAGTCCAAGAAATAAAACTGCATATTTTTTTTAAGCCGCTGCACTTCTTTCTCTATGGAATCGGTATGAAGTTATAGTTCCTATTATATTGCATTTCTGGTAAGTGTGGGTTCTTACTGTGGCTGCTCTCTCCAAGTGAATGAAATTCTGTAGTTCCTTTAGCTGTAGTTAATAGAAGAACTGTGCACAGAAATCACGGGGGCAGAATCACTAGTCACTGTTAGGAAGTGTCAATGTGGCACTTCGATACAGATTCCATTGTGGGCACTGATCTTCAGTTTTTTTAAGTGCAGAAATTCAAGACATGCTTGGTAGTCTGATACACACTACCATGCTAATGGGACAAAGATCTAAAAATTACATCGATAATGTATTAATGATGAAATTGCTCTGGTATGTGGTTCAGTAATGCATATTGAGTGTCAATGTTTTCTCTTTCTAGAAAGCCATCTTCAGTAAAATACTTGTCGTTGTCCCCAAATAAAAGCAAAGAAACAAAGCAAAATAAATGAAAGCAAACATAATTTGTAGGGTGATATTAATGATCTTCATGAAACTATGTAGTCTTATGCATTTAGTTCTTCTATAAGTATTTCTGTCAAGATGATCATATACTCTGCTTCCCTGCACACACTCCCCACCCCATCTGTATATTCACCAGTAAAGTGTGTATGTAACTGCTGATGCGTGTTTGAACTCTTTTCAAGTACAATTTACAGCTATTTTTAAAAAATTCCTCAGAATGATAACCCAGTGTACAAAACAGATGACGGCAGAATTACTCTAGTTAAAGCAGTGACGAGAATATATTGAGAATTCATTCATTCCTTTTCCTTTTGCTCGCACTCAGTCCTCGCATTCACATACCAACTGATGGCTAGAGAGGCAGCTTTAAAGAATGTCCAAGAATTATTAATGGATTACTTTGTCAAGCAGTGTTCTGTATCATTGATTATGTTTAGGCTTAAGATATAGTCACATCCTAATTATTTGGCTCTCTGTCTATACTTTAGTCACTCTGGAATTGTATATTTCTTGAATACCCCAGCCATACACTTACACTTTTTCTTCTTCATTTATTTTCTTCTTTGTAATGTTTTGCTTTCTCAGAAGGTAATGGTATTTCCAAGGTCAGGAAGGCTCCATTCTAGGTTCATTCTGGTTCTACCAAGGTGTCCTAACTCATTTTTAACCTTCTCCATCAATCATCATCAAGATCCAACCACATAATCTTATTTTCTAAATAGTTCATGTTTTATTGCCTCATAGCTTTTCTACTTAATTATTTCCTGAGATTCTCTTCCTTCATTTATCTAATTTATTTTTATCTTAATGATTCAAAGAGTACCTCTTCTATCTTAGAGCTTTCCATTTATTTTCATCATGACACTAATCATAGTCTATCTCCTTGATTACTTATCTTCCCTCACTAATATATAAGATCCATGAAGGCAGGACTTTATCTTCATCTGTCATGTTTGTGACTGTTTTTTTTATTAATTTTTCTTATAGTACAGGGATTAGACCCAGGATCTTTGCACCAAGCTATAGTGCTGGTTCTTTTTTTATGTATTTGTTTTTTAAAATTTGAGACAGGGATTCTCTAAATCATCCAGGCTGGACTTGAATTTTCTGTGCTCCTGCTTCAGCCTCTCAGAGTATAGGATCACAACTGTGAATCACCATGCCTGGCTTGAATTAATGGTTATTTAAAAATATTTTTGTGTAAAGATTTTACTCACTTGGAGTAAGTGTGGAACATTGCATGTCCTCTAGAGCCTGAGCAAGGCTCTAAAGTTAACATGTAAAATCCAAGGGGATCTGAAAATAAACTCAAGTTCTGGGCAATCAGATCATCTGTTGGTTTGGGTCTCAGTTATGGCAAAGAATGTCATTTGGAAATTATAGTGACAGACACAAAGGAATTGTTCCAAAAATTAGTCCATATTAGGGGCTGGGGATTTAGCTCAAGTGTGTACCGTGCCAACCTTGGATGCACAAGTTCAGAGTTCGATCCCTGGTGCCGCATATTGCAAATAGGCTAAAAAAGTGCTTTTTGGAAAGGTGTAGGTACCATGGTGACTCAGTTCTCTAGAAGAATGTAGCTTGATTTTTTAAAAAACTGACTTCAACAGAGGTTTTTTTTTTTAAAATAAGCTCAGTTATAAGTTAAATGATGTAGAAGCCAAATATGCAGCCATAATTTTCTATTTTTTCCTTTGCTTTCATATCTTACTCCTGTTCCCTATTTGGCGGCTTTTTTAAAAAAAAAAAATCTTGGTGTAATAGTTGTGGATTTCATGATATTTGTGATTAGGTATAGTTTTTTCTTGGTGCTCCATGTTTATAGGAAAAAGCTGAAGGAGGTGTATTTTAAGGAATTGGCTTATGTGATATTGAAGGCTGGCAAGTCATAATATATAAAGGCAGCAAGCTGAGACCAATGAGGAGCTAATGCCACAGTCTGACTGCTGTCTGCTGACTGAATTCCCTTTTGTTTTGGGGAATGTCAGTCTTGTTTTTTATCCAGGTCTTCAACTATTGGATAAGACAGTGTTAAAATAATCCCTAAGAAACTTCTGATTCATTTAGAAAAGTTTTTATTAAACTCTGTTGTTCTTGAGGAACTTGCTTTTCTCCTGTCATTTCTAATTCATTTACTCATCCTCTTCCTCTGTTTCAATAAATTATCTTTTTTCCTATTTTTTGGGCAGTTTTCTGATCCATTCCTCCTCATCAGATATCTGGGTTGTACTCATTACAGTATCATTAAATTTGATGTACTATCTAGCCATAGACCTGCAGAAATCAAGCATAGTGGTATTCTTTTTTTTTTTTTTTTTTTTGCTTTTTGAGACAGGGTCTCGCTTTGTAGTTCAGGCTGGCCCTGAGCTCACTATGGTGCCCAGGCAAGCCTCCGCGAACTCAGCAATCCTCCTCTCTCTGCCTCCCGAGTGCTGGGATTACAGGCGTGAGCCACCACGTCCAGCTTTGTGGTATGCGGTGTTGATTATTGGTGGGCGTGAGTCTCCATGCCCAGCATTATATGTGGTCACCGGGGATCGAACTCAGGACCTTGCGCTTGCGAGGCAGGCGCCGGAACCACTGAGCTAACCCTCTGGCCCCGTGGTATTCTTTTTTATAGTTTATATATTCTATGTTATTAATTTGTATTTTTTTCTCTCTCAGGAAAAATATAATTAAATGGTGATTCTTTCCTCAACTGGGCACTTACCATAGCTGTATGATTATTGTTTTAAGGTAATGTAAGTAGAGAAAATTGAAAGTCTTGACTTTGAAAGCCTTAGAATATCTGGTACTGAACCAAAATTTCCATATACACAAAGCTCCTGCTGAAAAAGAAAGAGACAAACAAATATAAAAACCTGGGCAATATATGAGGTAACTACGTATAGTAACTATGTTACTATAGCAGGGCTATAGTACCTTAGAGAAGGGAAACAAACCTGGTAATATCTGTAACTTTCCCATTTTCTGGCTAGAAGCACTTACTAGACAATGGTGAGAAGATGTGGAACTCATACAGTATGGTAGCCTTGCTGGGATAAAGCAGATATCAGAGTCTGGGGAGATTCAAACAACAGGAATTTATGGTGCAGAAGACCAAAGAAGGGAGATTTAAGTAGGAAAAGAATTCCAGAAATTTTCATGGATATGCCTTTGAGGATTTGACTGAATAAGCTGCATATATTTAGAAGGACATCACATGAAAAGAAAAACAGCTACTAGGTGAAGAATAACTACTAGCAAGACATAACTGAACAAGTACCAGTTCCACAGGATTGGAAGATGTTTGAATTCTGACCAACTTCTATAGAAAGACTTTCTGGAACACTCTGGCAAAAAATTCATTAGCAGTCCTTCAAAGGCCATACTTGTAGTTTTAGTCCTAAGAAGATATAAAAGTAACCTGAGAGTGAAATCTATTCTAAACCCTTTTTCACATAGTTGAAAAAAGAAACTTCAAAATGATCAAGCTCATCTCTAAGTAAATTAATTGCCTGCAAGGATGAAATTCAGTTTTCTTTAATGAAACACAATTCATAAATGTAATTTACCATGTCCAGCATTCCTCAAAAATAACTAGACATACAAAAGCATGCAAGTGCCATCCATAATGGGGGGAAAGCCCAGTTCAATAGAAAGAATCCTGGAAATAATAGATCATATGATAGAATTAACAGGCTAGGACTTTGATAGTAATTTTACAAATAACGTGTGAGGAATCAGAATGGGAATGGATATGCAAAAAGGAAAGAGACCTTCAATTTTTCTTGTTTTGCTTTTGCTTTTGTATGTTTCTCCCTTGGGATGAATTCTGGTATAAGTAAAGGAAGGTTCCTTCATCTCTTCCACAGATAGGTTTACTCTTTGGTCTTCTCTTCTCTCCCTGGAATACTGATATGCTTGCTGTGCTTCATGGTATCATATAGCAACTTGAAAGTGATGAATCAATTCTAGAGAGATGGTTTGGCTCAGAGAGCACCTACTGACACCTCTAGGACCTTCTGAAGTCCAAGACACACATGAAAAAGCAGGGAACATTTCCACAAGAAAGAAAGGGCACAGGATATAGGTAAGAAAGAGCAAGTCAACTGACATATAACAGATTTTCAGTCTCTCAGACAAATGGTAGACCCTAAGGACGATGGAGAAAAATCAGCAGAAAATGCAGGCATTTCTCAGAAGATTTTTAGCAGAGTGGAAAACAGTCTCCAATGAGATCAGTTAAGATCTAGAGTGGACAATTTATCCATTGGTTGTCATAGTTGGATTTGATTAAGTTTCAAATTCAGTAACAACCAGAGAAGAGAACAAGATAAAGAAAAAAACATCTTAATAATGAGTCTTCTAAAACATCTCATTTGTTTCTTGTTAAACAGGCTAAAATAAAATGATTTCCTGCTCCCTAATTACTCTTCTAACCATGTAGCTTCACATTCATTACTGGATAACTTCAGAGATGTGCTTATATCTGGACAGGAATAAATATGAAGCCAGGCTGCAAGCCTAAGAAATGCTAATGTACTTTGTGTAGGTAAGCAATTTGAAAACTAGTATGTAGCTATATTATTGAGAAGAAAGGTAAAAAATGCAGTAGCCAGCTAAAAATAAATGTTCTTCTCTATCATTTTAGAGGAGATGTGATGATTAAGTGCTTCACTTTGTCTTATCAGCAAATGCACAGCTGCAGTAAAAAACTCCATCTCTCCTATCAACATGATCTGTGAGAACTGAATCTATGTCTATCTTGTTAAAGCTTTTCTTTCCTAAACATCAGGATGATTTAAAGGAAATACACCTCTAGGCTGAGACTGAATAGTCCCTTGCCACTCCCTTGATAAAATTCACTGGAGTTGTAAGTTCATATAGTGGACCTGGTTAAAGCAAAGCAGCATGCTCATGTTACCATATCATAACATAATTTCTCTGGGGTACAGACTTTCATTTCTTTAAGATCTGATTTGAAATGCTATCTACTTTTGGGTTATTGGAGCTTTGTTGCATCTTAGTTCCTAAAATTACAGGGGCCTTTTCAGGTTTAAACTTCTGTGACTTGTAATTCTTTAGGTTTAAAAATGAACTATCTTACAAAAAAATGATAATATTTTTCAGAGTAAAATATATGTGTTATTTTTTGGTTATTGTAAAATGGACTCATTCATTCATCCTTTGATACTAATACTTTGGGAAGAATTTTTGCCAAAATAGAAAAATAGGTTTTATTTTGTATTTATTTGTTTTTCAGGAGTTAGAAGCCTGAAAAAATGTCTATGCTATGAAAAATGCTTATAGTCTAAAGAGTTAATATAAATATTTAGTAACAACAAATCAAATTATTACATGATAGGAAGAGTTATATACATTCATATATAGATATCTGATATGCACATGTACAATCATGGTTTCATTGGTATATAAATATGAAATTAAAGTTGTTAATGTACTTTAAAATGCTGCTTATACTAAACTGATAGGTTCATGCATTCCTAAATATCAAGATAAGTGACAGGTATGAAGTGAATCAGAGTATCAAGTAAGCCTTATTGATCATTTGTTAATCATTGTTAATGTAATGATAATCTTTTGTCTGTCTAGTGCCCATTTTTCCCATTTTGGGTTATGATAGTCTAATAAATTCCTTTCAAAGTTCATCTTTCTCTCAGTCTGTTTTTGGACTTTCAGTGGCCCTTAACATTGAATCTAAAGTAGGCGCATGACTATGTTTTACAGGTCAGTTATAACTTGAATTTAGGCCAGTAAGGTTTAGGCTAGGAACGTTGGTTAATCTTTTGAAATGTGCTATTCTCTTAATGTTTTAGTTTGTTTATTTATTTACTTAATTCAACCTGAAACTACTGTCAGCATTCTTGCTGCCATATGGATTCTTTGAATAAAGACTACATGGAAGAGAAGAGAGCAAACTGGGGACCGGTGACATCTTTTCTGTTGCTGGCACAAGCCAGACATAATGACAGAGCTATCCTTAGACTTTTTAGATAGTTAAATCCTCTTGTTTGCTTAGATTAGTTTGAGTTAGTTTCTTTTAGCTGCAGCCAAAAGTACAGTGGTGTCTATTTCTCATTTGCCTCCAGGTCTGCTTCTCTCCATCCTTCACCTGTGTTCCAGAAGGCTAACCTGTGTGACTGCTGCAAAGTACTTGCTTGCTGTCTGGTTTTTGATGGGATTGAGCCAATGGAAATCCCCCTGGAGAGTAGAGCAACACATCTATTCTCTGTGGCACCCATGCAGTCATGATAGGTTGGCTGGAACCTCTTCTAAAAGCTTTATGCCTGTTAGCTACCAATGTCCCTCCAAGTTTGAGTAGCCATTCTCTCTCTGCATGCCATAAGACCTAGGGGAGTAACACTTTCACAATTACTATTCCTGAGATTAAAATCTCACATCAAGTGATTTCCTTTAAACTTTTGTGTACTTCTATAAATAATCTCTATGTGAAATTATCCTCAAATATCCAGTTTCTAAAGAGCTATCTTGTGTCAGGGTCCAGAACAATGCATACTTCATTCATTTTAATACTCATAAATGGAAAATGCAGTAATTTAAAAAGATATAGTCATATTTTCCATGTGAACAATGCATTGCTTGATAGGGAATGCTCAATTTATAAAGAGAAATCTTCAGACTTGTAATGCAATAGAATTTTGGGAAGTCTTTGATGAAAGAAATTGTATGTTATCAATGTCTAGATGAACTGGGGATTGAATTCTTTTCTAGTCTATCACTTCTAAAAACTAGTGCAACAGTGGCAGTACCCTATCTTTTACTTTTCATTGAAGAAATTCATGCTTTCATGAATTTAAATTTTCACTTTTGTAGGTCTTATGAGGGCTACTTCAATCTCTATGAATGAGTGAATAAGGAAAATAGCTTAGAAATGAATACCAAAATAAAGGACAACAACTTGCACATAATAAAACATTCATCCATACTCAGAGAAGGTACATCTCTTGATTATTTGTCCAGATTTCCCTCATGCCATCTGTGTAAAAAGGTTTTTCTGTGGAATTGACTCAGCTACAAACATGCTACTTTCAAATTTATTAATTAATTTATTATGAAGCAAGATTTTCTTTTTTTTAGATTAATTGGTACATTTTATTGGTACATCCCATATGCACTCCACGTTGAGAAATCGTACTAGTATATGACACAACTTGTCATTTTTTCCCCTTCCTCTACCCACCCTACCACCACCCCATATACACAAGCTGTTTCTTTTTTTTTTTTTTACCATTTTTTTCTTTCCTCATTATTTACCCCTAAAACCCATTTCTCTTTGAATATTTACTATTTCACAATGTCAGTCATGCACTCTAGAACACATTTACAACTTCAGTTTCTCATACTAGAGAAAAGATACAATATTTACACATCTGTGACCTATTTATTTCACTTCTGAGTATGTCCTGAAGATATGTCCATTTGAGTATAAATGATTCAATCTCATCATTGTTTATGGCAAAGTAACACTTCATTTTGTAAAAAAACCCACATCTTTATCCAGTCTAGAGTTGATGGGCATTTGGGTTGTTTCCAAGACTTAGCTACCACAAACTGAACTGCTATATATAAGAAAAGAGACAAATATCAGGTCAAAGATGCTAAAGATTTGTTCATTTAAATTAGTATATCACTTGCAACTCACGGCGTTTTTTAAAGAGCAATTTTAGATTTGCAGGAAAACAGAGCAGAAAGCAGAGTTCCCGTGTGCCTTTTCTTCTTGCTCTCCCCCTCCCAGTAATAACATCTTGCAACAGCATGGTAATTAGTTATACTTGATGGGGTGATGTTGATATATTATTAATTAAAGTCTGTAGTTTGCATTAAGGTTCACTGTAGGTTGTGAAGATCTCTGAGTTTTGAGAAATGTAAAATGTCAAGTAATCATATTGTAGTATCATATTAAATTGTCTCATCATCATAAAAATCCCCTATATTATACCACTTTAGAACTCTCTCTCTCCCAACTCTGCATGCACTTATATTTTTACTATGGCTTTGCTTTTTTATAAATGTCATATGTAATAATTGGAATTATATAAGGTTTGGCCTTTTAATATTGATTTCTTTTAGCAATATGTATTTACATTTCCTTCATTGCTTTTCACGGGCTGATGACTCAGTTTTTTCCTTATTGATGAATATTGCATTGCATGGTTGTGGGCTGTAGTGCCTTTATCCTTTTATTTTTTGAAAGACAAAGCCCACTGAGGAGTGGCAGGTGCAATGAGAGAGATGCAGGGTGCTGGAGATGACACCAGCTGAATCTTGAAGGACTGTCATGGGCAGACTGGTTTACTGAGCCAGGGAGAGGTGTGTGGGCCGGTCCAGCAGGGAGTGGA
Organism: Thryonomys swinderianus; assembly: GCA_004025085.1. Taxonomy (NCBI): domain Eukaryota; kingdom Metazoa; phylum Chordata; class Mammalia; order Rodentia; family Thryonomyidae; genus Thryonomys; species Thryonomys swinderianus. The sequence goes on along the minus strand of PVIC010034933.1, from coordinate 1,952 downwards.
GAAATAGCACAGGGATGTGAGATAGCATGGTACTTTCAAGGCTCTTCCAAGGTATTTTCAACTCTGCGCCTTGGTGTAGGAGTGTAAGAGGTTATTCCTGAAGAATTTATATACCACTCTAGTGAGTTTAGAGTTTTATTTTGGATAAAAGAAGTTTATTACTATTAACAGATTCTAAAGAGAGGCATGATTGTTCAGGTTTTTTTCTTTTTTTCCAAAAAAGGTCTCAATCCAGAGTCAATGTGCAAAGAACAATTTAGAGGAAGAAAAATGGAGAGTCAATGGATAGATCTTGAGCCTATAATGTTAAGTGAAATAAGCTAGACACAGAAAGATAATTATCACATGGCTTCTCTTAAATGAGCAACGCAAAATGCAAATAAAGAGTAAAAGGAAAGGTAGGAAAAGGGAAACAAAGTTTTTGGAGCTAGAGAAATGGATCACAAGATCAGAGGAGAGGGTGAGAAAAGGATGGGGGGGGACTGAAAGCCATGGAGATAAGTTACACATGGTGTTGTTGAAAACTATAGTGAATACTTACCTTAAAATATATTACAGTAATAGATTGTCATTACCTACTTCAAAATAGTCCCCCTTAAATGTCTAGGAATCAGTCTTACAAAGGACATGAAAGATCTACACTCTGAAAACTACAGCACTCTGAAAAAGGAATTAGAAGAAGTTATCAAAAAATGAAAAGACATCCCTTGTTCCTGGGTAGGAAGAACCAACATTGTCAAAATGGCTATACTCCCACAACTACTATATAGATTCAGTGCAATCCCAATTGAAATTCCAATAGTATATTTCACTGATCCAGAGAAAATTATCCAAAAATAATCTGGAATCACAAAAGACCTAGAATAGCTAAAGTAATTCTAAGCAACAAGGACACAGTGGGAGGTATTATGATCTCCAATTTGAAATTTTACTATAAAGCCACTCTGATAAAAATGGCATGGTACTGGCAAAGTAAGAGACCTGAGGATCAGTGGAATAGATTAGAAGATCCAGAAACAAATCCAGATACACTAAGCTACTTCATCTTTGACAAAGGAGCCAAATATCCTCAGTGGAGGAAAGATAGCCTCTTAACAAATGGTGCTGGAAAAACTGGGCTTTAACCTGCCCAAAACTAACACTAGACCTATCTCTGCCACTGTGCACAAAACTAAAATCAAAGTGGATTAGAGAATTACATGTAAAAATTGAAACACTAAACATGCTGCAAAACAGGTTAGGTAAACTTTTGGAGACATTGGCTTAGGGAAAGACTATGAGCAAGACCTCTCTAACACGAGATATAACAGAAAAAAAATCAACAAATGAGATCTCCTTTTGCTAAAAAAGCTTCTGCACAGCAAAGGAGACTATCTGCAGAGTGAAAAGACAACCAACAAATTGGGAAAGAATCTTTACCAGCTGTCTCTATCTAGAGTACATAAAGAACTTAAAAAAAATTGGTCCCTCCAAATTTAAAGACCTAATTAAAAAATGGGCAGCTGAAATGCACAGACGCTTTTCAGAGGAAGAAGTAAAAGCTTCCAAGAAGCATATGAAAAAATGCTCAACATCGCTGATCATTTGAGAGATGCAGATGAAAACATCACTAAGATTTCATCTCACTCCACAAAGAATTGCTGCTATCTCGAAATTAGCCAACAAATGCTGGTGAGGCTGTGGAGAAAAAGAACCCTTCTCCACTGTTGGTAGAAATGTAGACTGGTACAACCTCTATGGAAGTCAATATGGAAATTCCTAGAAAAACTAGGATTAAAGGTCCTATTTGACCCTCCTATTGCCCTGCTAGGAATATACACAACAGAATTAAAAGAGTCATGCCGAGCGTGGTGGCTCACACCTGTAATCCCAGCACTTGGGAGGCAGAGACGGGAGGATTGCTGAGTTCAAGGCTTGCCTGGGCTACATAGTGAGCTCAGGGCCAGCCTGAA
>PVIC010034932.1:0-19323 GCA_004025085.1 Thryonomys swinderianus | reverse complement strand
ATTACAGGCGTGAGCCACCACGCCTGGCACTGTGGTATGTGGTATTGATGGCTGGTGGGCGTGAGCCACCACGCCCAGCACTGTATGTGGTTACTGGGATCGAACTCAGGACCTTGTGCTTGCGAGGCAGGCGCCAGAACCACTGAGCTAACCCTCCGGCCCCGGAAGATGACATCTTTGGCCAATCAGGCTTGTGACCAATCACTGCCCTCGGTGAGCACTTCAAAGGCAGAAACCAGGACTTGGTGAACATCTAGACTGTTTTAGACATGAAGGACAGCTATTTCCTCTGACCCCTGACAGCACGGGAACTCTTACAACGGACAGCCCCCGCCCAGCATGCAGAGGCCTGGATTTGATCCCTGGCACCATGAAACGAACAGCTACAAGAAAGCAGAGCCCCACGTCCCTGCACTTGGATCTGGCAGAAGCAAAGCTGACCTGCACTGAGGAGTCTCCCATGATGAACTTGGCACCTTCAATCACAGCCAGGTAGGAAAATCGCAGCTGGTCGGCCGTCTGGATCAGCCCCATCCGGAACTTCCTCATTTCCAGCAGCACCTTCTTGATGTCCACGGATGAAGGGTCTTTCCTCTTGTCCATCTGAAAGTCAGACAGGAGACAAGACTCAGCCAGCTCCAACTTTCCAAGACAACAAACACCACTTTGCACTTTCTGTGGCAGGAGTGCTCTGGTGTTTAGAAAACCCCAGAGGGGCAGGAAGAGGCAGTCAGGGTCAGGAAATGTGGCAAAGTTAGGACCCTCTGGGCACAGGGTTGAAACAATTTTGAATAGGAGAAAAGCCTGTGGCCACCTGGATTCCACTTTCACATTGGGAGCAGCTTCTACCAAGAGCTATTTAAGGCAAAGCCACTTTACTGTGAAGCCGTTAAAAGCAAAAGTCAAAGACTGGTGTGGTGGGCTGGAGATTTAGCTCAGTGGTTCCGGTGCCTGCCTCGGAAGCGCAAGGTCCTGAGTTTGATCCCGATAACCACATACAATGCTGGGCATGGTGACTCACGTCAACCACCAATCAATACCACATACCACAGTGCCGGGTGTGGTAGCTCACGCCTGTAATCCCAGCACTCGGGAGGCAGAGACAGGAGGATTGCTGAGTTCCAGGCTTGCCTGGGCTCCACAGTGAGCTCAGGGCCAGCCTGAACTACAAAGCGAGACCCTGTCTCAAAAAAAAAAAAGCAGTGTGGTGACACATCACAAGTTCAAATTCAACCTGGGCAACTAGTAACTCTGTGAGACTCTCAAAATAAAAGCCAAAAAGAAAGGGTTAGGAGGTAGCTCAGTGAAGGCCCTGGGTTCAGTCCTCAGTACTGAAGGAAACAAAAGCAGAGGTCAAAGCTGTTGTTGCCTGAGGAGTGCACACGTGGGGACAGTAACCTGGGAGCTGTGCCAGGGAGGTGGGGTTCAAATATGCATCTCTCTGGGAGCCTCAGAGGCTTCTCACCAGCAAGAGGCAGGTGTCGGCCAGACAGAAGGTCCCAGACCTGCCAATGCCGGCGCTGCAGTGCACCACGACGGGGCCGTGCTCCGGGCTGAGAGACCCCGACTCACGGACTTTGAAAAGGAAGTTCAGGAACGAGGCTGGTGACTCAGGGACTCCAAAGTCAGGCCACGTGGTATAGTGGAAATGTAAGATCTCTCGAGTTTCTTGAGTCTGAAAGAGAAAAACACTCAAGATGCTAAGAATCACCTGTACAGAAATCATGAACTTTGAGTGCATGATCCAGCCATGTTGGCGCTGTCCAGCTAGAGCCTCTTGTGCTCCGCCTGAACCCTGCTCGCCAGTGAGCACTCGAGAGCATTCCAGACGCCACCCTTCTTCACACCGGCTTCTCTATGAGAACAAGCGCCAACAGGTCTACCCCACAGCCCCCAGGCGCTGCCACAGTGCTCCTGACACTGAGGGCCGCCCTGCACCTGCCTCCGCCGGGTGCCTCTGCACAGCATGGCAGGGCTGCAACTCCAATGCCATGAAGTTGGCCCTCGGGCGCCATGGGACCACACAGCTGCAGCCTTTTCTGTACTCACCAGGCTCGAGCGGCAGGGCCCCTGAGGCATGGTGCGAACCACACTCAGAAGAGGATCCTACGAGACAGCCCGGCCCAGCCTGCCCCGGCAAGCCGCACTCCAGTGCGCCTGCTCCTCCTTCACTGCCCACTGTCACTGGACTGTTCCTCACACAATAGCACGTTGCTGTCCCCACGGTGCCTGTGACCCCTGCCCACATGTGACCTCCTGGACCTCCGAAAACCTCAGTGACATAAGAGGCAGAGACACACGTGGTGACGTCCCTTGCCCCCAGCCTGCCGATTCGAAATGCCAGGATTCAAGCCTGGCCAATTTGGGTCCAAGAGCTGGTGGCCGGCTGCTAGGTTTATTAGTGTTCCCTGGGGCTGTCTGAGCCCCTTGTCCTCCCCAGTCATGGCTCCTGCTGGATTATTCTGAAAGCTCAGTGGCGGGGCCTTCTGGGGTGAGGCTTCTTAGCATGGTGCCTCGCTGTGCTCCAAGACCACCTCAGAGGGACAGCAAGCGGCTGGTGTTACAAAGTCTTCCTACTGCAGATGAGCCCGAGACCTCTCCGGGACACCTCCTCGCGTCAGACCGAGGGACAGCGGACCGGAGGGAAGGCAGCATGCTGTGTTGGCATGAAGCTTGCAGGCTGCCTCTTCAGTCCCTCCTTCCACAGCTGCACAGAGCTCCGCAAAGGAGGCGTCGGGACTTCCTGCTTCCCAGGCCCAGCTCATTTGGGGTAAGCTGCGTTCACAATGGCGCTGAAGCCACCCATACGCACAGTGCAGGAGGAACCGCCCGGCGGAAGGGGCCACCCACCCAGTCCCCACCACACACCGGGCGCATGGCATACTCACTGAAAGGTTTTCCAGTTCTAGCTGTCGTACTGTGTAATACGACTTGATGTCTTCCGAGATCAATGTTAATTTCAAATTTGTGTCATCAAAGATCTTCTCTCTTTGCTCTTTTTCTGGCCAGTACTGTGCACATTTTAACTAAGGGAGGAAAGGACACTGGGTTACTGTGAGAAATGCTTTCTCACAACAGGAGCTTGCAGCTCATGCCATGCATGAGCTTTATGACAACGTGAAGCCCGCGGTCCCTCTGAATGTGGGGCACATGCGCAGTATGGGGGGGCGCCGCTCGGGAGAGTGGGAGGCTCTTGCCCGGCAGCTCCTGGCTCTGGGCCATCATTAGGCTCTGCCAGCCACCGCCAGATCCCAGCCAGAGCCCAGGCTGCACGAAATCTTTTGCTTTTCCACAAATGACTGTGTGGCCATTTCACAAGTGAGCCACCCTACAGTGAAGACACCTGTCCCCGGGAAGAAAGAAACCCACAGACAGGGAAAACAAGTCTGAAGACCCCGCTGGTGGATCACTCTGAAAGGCTGAAGGGCGGAATCAGGTGTGGGGCTGGGCTTAGCCTTTTATTTTGCCTTTGTTTAGTTCATAAAAACACTTCTGATGCTCTCCCTTGATAACTTCAGAACTACTTAATGACCCTGATTTAAATGCAGATCATTAAGGCTTTCCTGACATAATCAAGCCCACAAAGCCTTGGCTTCATTGGAAGTAAGAAAGGAGTCTGACTCACATTCAGTGTGCCGCGAGCGCAGCAGGTGGCCAGGGCCATGCTGCCAGTCTCCAGCAGGACAGTGAGCCCAGGCAGAGGAAACCTAAGGTCTCATGAGTCTCATCCGAGATGTCAGCACGTGCGCATGTGTGGAGAGCTCTGAGATAAGGGACACTTGTAACTGACATGCACTTACGCACGGACCTCCCTGCTTGGCAGAGGATGGTGGGTAAAGGGTTCATGCCAGCCCTGCCTCGTGGCCAGGTCCGGCAGTGACAAGGTGGACAGTGGGAAGTGTGGGGAGGTGCCCTGGCTATGCCTCGGGGATCCTGAGGGGGGACGTTTGGGGCCGGTGCAGGTTACAAGACAGAGGTCGGGTGGGGGGGAGGACTGCCTGGGTAGTGGCTGTGAAGACCCAGTGAGGCCGGAGCCGCAGGAGACAGGGCCTGCAGAGGCCTCGGGAACCTCGCTCACATCCAGGGACAAAGGAGGAGGAGCTAGGCGGCTGTTGAGGAAGGAGAGGCCAGAACTACGGTGTCTCCTGGTCCTGCTTTACTGAGCGAGCTAGAATCTGCCCCTAAACAAAACTAAAGCAAACGGCAAGATGTGAGCAAAATGAATCAAGTCCCTGGGTAAGATGCCAATGTAGAATCACCAGAAGAGACACCAGCAGGGCTTTCTTAAGGCCCTAGATGCCACTCTGTTGGAAGGCTTGGCCCATCACACCTGCATCCACGATGGGCAGCCAGGGCCCTGGCCGGGGGCCCCGTCTGCGTGGAAGCAGGGCTGCTGCTCAGGACGCAGAGGCATTAAACGGACACCAGGGCCCAGGGAGCCGGAATGCGCGGCGTGCCTGAGAGCAGGACTTGGGGATAAGTGGGAAGGACGCGCTTCAGCTCACGTTTCCGACAGACTCTGCTTCTTCCAGATTCCAGAAGGAGTCTGGCCTGATGGGCCCAAGGCCATCTGCGCTGAAGGGGCCACCAGAGCAGAGAGGGAGGGGCGAGTGGAGACTGGCCGACGCTGCAGACGAGACGTGGACACTTCTCGTCTCGTGCGCAGGGCGGACAAGCTCGACTGAAGCCTCCCTTCCATACAGCAGACTCCTTCAGAGGCCAGTGTAAAGCTTAATCTTGTAAACTGGGTGAAAACTAAGATTATGGAGAAATTCTCTCTCATCAACCAAGTACCCATCAATCAGCATTTAATCCGAAGGACTGCCCAGGCGTGGTGGTGTATACCTACAACCCCAGCGACAGGGGAAGCTGAGGCGGGATGGCTACATTGAAGGCAGCCTGTGCAACTCAGGGAGATTCCGCCTCAGAATAAAAATAAGAAAAAGTAAGCAGAAGAGCACTACTCCGTCACCCTATCCCAGTGACAGACACCGGCTTGAGCAGGAGCCCGACTTTTATCAGACAACAGTCCAAGGGGTCCAGGGTGTAACTCGGCGGTAGAGTGCTAGACCGCGGCGGATCTCCAGGACTCTCTCGGTCCAGCCCACACAGGAATGTGGCAGTGCCAGCATACTGCTGTTACTAGAGTCCCGGAGGCCACCACGAAGGCAGATGCCAGCGAGAGTCCTCCGGGTGTCACAGCAAACTGCTGGGCCATCTTAAGACGGCCCCACGCAAGTTGTCTATGTGGCCCCGACACAGAGGATTTGGCTTCTCCGAAGAATCCCTAACAGAGAGCTCATGGGCAGAGTCTGAGAGATGCGTGAAGCCTGAAGTGCCCAACGCTAATGCCAAGTACAGTGTCTTGGGCATGGAAGCACCTCGATCGCAGTGGGCCATGTTCTAGAACACAAAATTAAACGGCCTGGCTGGCTTTCCCTGTCAATGACACCCCACCCTGGCACACAAGCACCCTCCATGCGGACAAGTCTGAAGTCAGTGTTAAAATCAAACCAAAGAGAACTTTGGCCACTTGGATGGCCCCACTCTGACCGTCACCTGCATAACTGGTTTCTGGGAAACGCTCAAAGTCCCGTGAGGGACCAGGCTGGTGTCCCAAAAGCAAGAGGGGAACACTCTACACTGTTCGGTGAAGGGAACCAGAAAGCAACGGGCCCCGCGGGGAACTCTCGGCAAGCTGCTCCCTGCACAGGCCGAGGGGCTGCTCAGAGCCGGGAGGACAACCAAGAAGAGAGCGCTGCGCACGCGCCAGCGTCCCTCCGGCCACCCCGTGGGGAGGGAGGAGGATGTGGATGCCAAAGAAAACCTCGACTCTCAAATCACACGCTGCTCTTCATGCCGTTTGCCTGCTGGAGCAGCCCCAGCGCCGGGAAGCCGTCGCCCAGGGGAACGAGGGCTACCACCCGCTTCACAGTAAACGGCAGTCACACCCGCAGCCTTGGCTGATGGCACCAGTCGCCCAGGGGCGAGGCTCTGAGGACGGAGCTGGGGTCTCTTCCTCAGGAGCCGGGGTGGGGGGCTGGTGACAGCACGCGCGGTGACAACAGTTGCTAAAGCACACCTTGCACTGATAGCAAAGAGGCTTTACTGGAACTTCGAGCAACAAACACAGTAGTAAATAAAAGGCAAATCCTACATCTGTTGGTTTCAGAAGAAACATTTTCGCCTTAAATTCCCGACCCTCAATATCGCCTAGAGCACAGCTCCTGCCAGCATAAGGTGCCCACAGGGGCAGTGGGCGAAGTGTGGAGTCCGGCTGGGGTGGCATGACTCACTGCTGCCTCTGGGGCTCCGGTACTCCTGGCGGGTAGTGGCCAGAAATGCCAACAGGACCGGCCAAACAGGAGGGTACAGTGAAGACAGATGAACGTCCCACAGCAGGACGGCCACCCCCAGCACAGCACAGAACGGCCTCGTGCTGGGTCTCAGCAGCACACACGGCAAGCCCCCCCTGAGAGGGTGCAGCTCGGGCCCTAGCGGCTGACGGTTCTGCGGGACCGGGGCCCATTCACATCGGCAACTTCATGTTTTACTAATAATCAAGCTGCAGAGGCAGAGAGAAAATAATGCAGTCACTTTCACTGAAAAAGTATTTCCTAAAATAAGAAGCACCGTCTCTGTCTCCTCAGCTGGACATGCACGCAGGCTCCACACGGGCCCTGGCAGCGCAACGCACACTTCATGCTTTATGCCACGGGCAGAGGCGAAACATGCTCGGCCCACAGGCGCTTTGCGGTCAGCGCTTCAAGCTCTCACTGTGAAGTTCCCTTTGATGCCCCTTCTCTGCACTTGCATTTTCACCCTCTGGCCAGTGCCCGGGCTTCCTTCGGGGCGGCTTCTCTGGAACGCTCTGCTCCGGCAGGCCTGAGGTGGCCGGACCGCTGAGTGAGCAGCGCCCCAGCTGCCCCCAGAGGGCACAACAGGGCCCCAGGGGCATCAGGTCTGCTCTGGCCCACCCCTCCTGGTGGGGCCCACAATCCTCAGCTCCTCCTCTCCCGGGCTTCACTCTGCAGCTGGAATCTAGATGGGCCGGCAGAGCCCAGAGAGGGATAAGGAGCCTGAATGCCAGCCTGGGCCCTTGGCACAGAGCTGATCTCAGAGGAGAGTAGGCGCGGGAGGTAGGAGGGCGGAGGCCAGAACGGCTGGGCATCTGCCCACTGCAGCCTGGGGAGATGGGTGCCGGATGAAGGAGATGCAGACCGTCGGCCCAGGGAGAGGGTAAGAAAGGAAGTGTCCCGGCTGGAGCAGGAGAGTCAGAGGGAGGGTGGGGAAGGAGCAGGGCCAGATGGGCAGCTTCTGTCAACTACACTACGCCGACCCTGCGAGGTGAGCAGGGGAGACCCCTCTGGAAGCGCAGTGCAGGATGGACCGAGGGCAGCAGGTAGAGGAGCAGGGCGGCCGGAAGAGCTGTGCGAGGGGCCTGCTTAAGAGCTGCGAAGAACTGATACAACCCCTGAAGGGCACCTGTCTGCCCAGAAGACAACACCACAGTGCAGTGGTGTGGCCAAAGGAAGCATCAGGGCCTCTCATGGCACAAGTCTAGCCCAGTGGCCGGCGGCTCCCACGGTGCGCAGAGCCCTCTGTGTCCACAGGAGACACACAGGAGGGTTCGGTGAAGACAGAGTCACTGACACACAGCGTTTCGAGGACTGTGTTGGCCCAACTGCTTCATCCAATGGCGTCAGCTCCGGAGGCGCAGGCGAGAGCAGCATGGTGCCCACTTTAGGAGCCTGGTGCACGGGACTGGGGACGGAGTTAGGGCAAGCTTACTTTTTATTCTCTTTTCGTTCACTTAAGTACTTGCTTGCCCGAAATGTGTATTTGCAAAAAAAAATACCACATGAGAGAAGTAGAGAAGCAAAAAAAAAAAAAAAAATATGGAAACTCAGATGAAAGTGGCAGCTCTGAGGGCAGCACACAGTGAGGGCAGGAGGGCGACAGCACGTGACTTACCGACCCTTTCTCCATCACTCGGTTGAGCATGACCACGCCCCTGCTCTTCTGCTCCCACACCATCTCCCAGAAGTGCCCACACGTGTTGGGCAAAGGGCCCTGCAAACACACAGTTCCACAGGCTGTGACACTGGAAGGCATCATACCGTGCTGTGAGCTCACCTTCGGTGGCTGTCGGGTGACAGTGCCCGAGTCCTCACCAGCTCAGGCAGAGACGGGGCCTATCCCGAAGGGAAAGGTCTTTCTCGCCCCTTCTGTGTCCTTGTGGGGGCAGCCAGCAGTGGGGCTCCCTTGCCCAATGGCAGATGGAACAGGGGACAGAACAACTGGTGAACAGGATGGGGGAGGTCAGGGCAGTGACCGAGGCTTCTGGTGGTTCCATTTCCACTTCACCCACCTATCATCCCGTCATCGCAGCCTTGGTTTCCTCATCTGTCTCACTTGACTAAAAATAGTAACTCTTTATAGGGTTGTAAAAATTTGGGCCAGAGATTTAGCTCAGTGGTTCCGGCGCCTGCCTCGCAAGCGCAAGGCCCTGAGTTTGATCCCGGTAACCACATACAATGCTGGGCATGGAGACTCAAGCCCACCAGCAATCAATACCACATACCACAGTGCCGGGCGTGGTGGCTCACGCCTGTAATCCCAGCACTCAGGAGGCAGAGGCAGGCAGATTGCTGAGTTCGAGGCTTGCCTGGCACCACAGTGAGCAGAGGGCCAGCCTGAACTACAAAGCGAGACCCTGTCTCAAAAAAAAAAAAATTAACTATATTCATAGATGTGCAGCCCCTGAAATGCAAGTGCCCAATACAACACAAGCTCATGTTCTGACTACAGATGACGAAAGACCAGACCACATACAGCCTTTGTCCTCAGACCAGGGATGTGGACATGCAAATGATCATGCAGGCCCTTGGTGTTTGGTGTCACTGGCGCATGGTGGGGGCCAACCTGTCTAATTCTGGCTACCAGGTGGACACAGGTGTGACTGGTTTGAATTCCTCCTGGCCGTGAGCACTGTCTGTAAGCAAAGGTCACATCACCTCCCTGCCCCTCTGGGGATCAGGGCTTGTCACTGCCTTGGACACCCCTCAGTCACTTGATCTTTCCTTGTACTCTCACACACTTTCCTCGGCCATGCCAGGCCGCAGCACCCTCTCCCTTTCTTCTTGGACTCATCTCAAAACCTACTACCTCAGATACTACTGTATCTGAGAAGTGCCCCGCAAACTCAGACAGCGGTGACAACACACATGCCTCAGAGAAAGAGCTCCTAGTTGGCAGATGTCACGTCACATGACACCTCGCTGGCCACCTCAGGCTCTCATCCTCTGGCCTTAGCAAGAAGACCTCAGTCACCAGGACCCATAGCTGTAGTTGTCTGAATTCAGTTACCCTCTGTCCCAACACTCCTGAGTTTAGAATGGGTCTGAAGGATTAAACCTAGCTACACTCTAAGAGATGCACATGGCACTTAGCTGGCACTTCCGGGGTGGGGGGGCCCTTAACATTACTCTCTACTCCTCTACAAAAATGAGAATACTGACTCACGTTATTTGCATAATGAACAACACTGAAACTAGAAAACAGGCAGGGTTTCCTTGGCTTGAGGGCTTAGAAAACATCTCAGTCCCCTTGCCTAGGTTGTACTTTGGGCCCAGACTGCTGACTTCCTCTGAAAACCCCAGAATGAAGGGGATACATAAGGAGCTTCCCATTGCACCACCTCACAAAAGAGATGGATGTCACAGGTTCTAAGTGACTGCTGGGACACAGGGGTGGGGAGGACAGCACTGTCAGCATCCGTGGAATCCCTTAATACTCCATTTGATACCTACCACGGGTACAGAAAAGGCTTCCTGACCTCGCACCAAAGCTAAATGGTTGAGATCAGAAGAAATTTGACTTCACCAAAAAGTGAAGTTATTTGTGCCTCAGCCCCTTCCCACCAGCTCCTCACTGACAGGCAGCTCCTTCCTTATGAACCCCAGCTCCAGCAGCCCACCCCAGTGACCAGGGTGGGCAGAGTGGGACAGACAGGGACAATCTGGGGTGGGGCAAGAAGGGAGCGAAAGGGACCACAAGGGGTACCCCCCAGAGCGGCCTCTGTTTCTAAAGCTTTATGCTTCGCCAGAATTTTAATTTCCATACATCAAGCAGAATTACAGTGTTCACAGCCACTCACTCAGGCCCAAGCCACGCAAAAGACTGGTGAACCAATACGGACTTAAATTACAATGAAAAGCAAAGCAAGAAATGCAAATTTAAGCCAACTTACAGGCAACAAGTTACAACTGAAGAAAACTAATTAAAAACAAATTGCTTTGTCCATTTTCCCAGATACTCATGGTCTTTTGGCCTCATATCATTAAGTGTTTTATAAGAGGCTTGATTATTAAACCACTTTTTATTCTCAGAAAAATGCCAAAAGCCAAGAGGAATTTTAAGTGACTTTTCATGCTTGTTCATATCCTCTAATGATGCCTGTTATTTTTCTGGGCCAAAGAATGCGGCCCACAGTGTGGAATTCCAGTGCTCTCTGGGCAGAGATGCCTGGCCTCCTGCTGAACCATCTGCCACCACTGCCACCACCATCGCCACCCGGTGCTCAGAGCAGAGATGGATCCCTCTGGGAGGGGCCAGCCCTCTCCCCCCGCCCCTCTGTCTGTCTGTCTGTCTCTCTCTCTCTCTTTGGTTTTTTGGGCAATGGTCTTGGTCTCGTTGGGAGGTTCAGGCTGAATTCACTGTGTAGCCCAGGCTGGCCTTGAATTCACAGTGGTCCTCCTGCTTCAGCCTGCGGAGTGCTGGGATAACATGCATGAGCTGCCATGCACAGCTCTGGTTACTCACTACGTAATTCCTGGAAAATAATACTGTTACAGCCAAACTGAATCTCTGCAGGAAAAAAAAAATTAACTATCTTGTAACTTTTTTGTTTAAAAAAATGCGACCTCCTAAGGGACATGACACATTTTATTTGCAGTTTAGAGAAAAGCATTCTAGAACTTTTTAAGGTGACGTTTAAAATGAATTCAGATCATCTGTTTACCTGGGTGAGAATGTAACTCCTTTGAGCTTCGTCCATTTTTATCAAACTAGCATTGATATAGTCATTGTCTTCTTGATGGAGTTTAATCCGACTATGGTCAACTGAAAGGCGAACCAGAACTAGGGTTAATCTTGGGGGGCCAGTGTCTCCCCGCAGTCTGCGCACCCACTGGAAAACAGAGCAGGACAGCCCCTGCCCTAGAGGCATTCACATGAGGGGAGACGACAGCTCTGGGGTAGGTGACATGAGTCATCTGTGAGAGGTGACTGTCATTCTCAGAAAGGCTTCTCTGAAGCACCTGAGAGCCAACACTAAACAGCACACCAGCAAAGAGCCGCAGTAAGCCCTGGATCACACCCTGTCGGAAAGTCTGTCCTTAGCCGTGGCTTCCTGTGACGTCTCTCCCTGTCGGCACACGTCACAAGCTCTGTTCTCGGGAGCCAAGCACAAGCTTTTACAGGTTAAAAAGCAGAGTGGCTTTGGTGCTTGAAAGGGAACAAAGTTCAGCCCAGATCCCAGCAGTGCCCCAGTGGCGGCTGGCACGACGAGCGGCAGGAAGGGGCGATGATCACACCTCGACCTCAGCCGGGGTCAGTGGCTGAGGAGCAGAGCGCTAAGCACGCAGCGCGTCAGCAGCCGGACCTTCAGCTCGTTTACAGCTGTTCTGTACTTCTTAAGTTCAAATATAACCAACTCAAAGAATTCCAAATCTTTTAAACATCACTGGCAAAGACATTTAAAAGACAATTTAAATGTTCTAGAAAAAACTCTAAACCTCAAACCCTGAATGCATATAAAGGTAATGTAGAGATAAGTTTTTGGAAATAAATTTCATTTGGAAGTTCTTTCCTGATTATTTAAAAACCAAAACTACCCCTGCCCCACTGCCTCATCACAAAAGCAATGGCCCCTGAAGTCTGTTTTTCTTATCCTGTCGGCTAACAAGAGCAGGTGGGTACTTTCGTTTCTGGCATAAAATAAGGGACAATGGACTCAGGTGACCTCCCAGAAATAGTACCTCCTCCCCGAGACCAACGGGAAAAGGATTAGTTACTGGGAATAAGTGTGTGGGGCTTTTATTCCAAGTCCAAAGAGAGGTACTTATTTTTTTTTAATAAGTTACCGTTGAATACTATTGGAAGGTTCATAAAAACTGAGACACTTGAGTGATTTTTTAAAGCGTATCAAGGTGATAAAAAGAAAAACTAAGAAAAATGTATGTGACTGGTACTGGTGGCTTGAGTGGATTCAAATAGTACTGGGTGACCTTGGGCAAACTGCTTGTCTCTGGACCTTGTTTTCACTGCCCAACGCAAGGTAGCGGGAGGGTCGTGGGTGGAGCCAGTGGTCCCTGTGTCTCCCTCGGCAGCAGATGTGAGGGACGAGGCTGCTGGGGCCACCGTGGGCCCGGGAATCAGGCAGTTACCTCTGACCTGAGCATTCACCCTCTCAATGTGAAAGGCAAGTTAGTTTTTCCACTGGATGGTAGGGATTAGGAGACCAAAAAATATAAAAGAGGTATGGGCAATGAGACTAGGAGTGAAAAATTTGGGGATCGTTTCTGAGGAAGAGTATTTTTTTTTTTAAAGTGACTTTATTAGAGAAAGCCAGAATTACACAGGATGTTAAGAGAGGCGGCGTGGGACGCCTTCTTGCCAGAGGTGGGCGCCCCATTGAAACACGAGGGAGATAACATAACCTCGGAGATGTAACCTAAATCTCTCTTTCAGAACCCGTATATTTCCCCAGAGGGGAGTGCACTGGAAGTACTGCAATACCAGGTCGATGCATGGAATGGACAGAGCAAGCTCCTATTCCACCTCCCAGCTCCAAAAATCCATTTACTATATTGTCCTCGGATAGAGGACGGTTCAGATACTAAACTGATAAGAACAGATACTACACTTGATCTTAGCCAAAAGGCAGAGAAGCAATTGAGGAAGAGTATTTTAAAAGTTGGGAAACTGGCTCTAAAATTATCTAGGTGAGAGATCATTAAAAACACAGCAAAGGAATATCACGGTCAGTGCTGCATGTCAGTTCAAAACAGTCCAGCCACAGTGAGCCGCCTGGGTGTCCCGGTGCCTGCTGCATGAAAGGCGTGAACAGTGACTGTTCTGTCACACGCAGATCCGCAGGCACAAGTCTCCAGCCTGGACAGAAGGACCCAGGATTTTTGCTTTTGTTGCTGTGGCACCTCAGCCTAGACGTGTTATGTCGAAGGCATCGGGCACTGGGTGCAATTAAGCGTCCTCTGAGCCCGGAGTCCTGCACTTCGGACGTCCCGGTGGCCAGTGTTTGCTGAGCACTTGCTGTATCTGGGCTACGTGCTCCACACGCTGCTCCAAGGTGTGACTCTGTGTACCGGCAATCAGAGAAGAGGTTGATTTGCCCAAAGCCACTCAGTGCTCAAGGGGCCGAGCTGAGAGCGAACACAAGCAAGGAGCCACAGCAGCAGGTTCCAGATTCACTGTAATGTCCCCCAGGAAACGTGAAGAGGCCACGGAGATGTCCAGCCACTTGCCCCTGCCTCGTGCCCACCGGCCTTGCAGGGCAGTCAAAAGGCCTCTGTGGCCTACTAGAGATGGCAAAGCTCAAGGCCTGAACTCAGCTCAGGTTTTCTTGCTTCATGCAGATTCTAACATGTTGAGCTATTGACTTTGAAGGTATCAGAGCCAGTCCTCAGAAGGAAGCCACCCGAGGGCAACAGGCGCACTGGCAGTCATGAGAAGCGAGTGCCGATGGCAGTGAAGGACACAGTGGGCAGAGGTGGCAGGGAAGGGCTGCATCTGCTGAGCAACATGGCGCCCCGCCTCTGCGTGCCCGTGCAGGGCGTCGCTGTGTTCACACAGTGCTGGGGGCTAACGATGCGCTGCTGAGTCACCAAGAAAAGGTTTCATTATGCCTGCTACACTCTGCTCCAGCTGGCAGGAAAATGATTCACCACAAAACAGGCAACGCTAAAAAAGTAGTACTCTGAACTTTGCTAAATTTTCCAGAAACTGAAACCTTACCCCTTCTACAATGGTGGAAAAATGAACCATTACTACAAGTCTAATGCCCACTTCATAGGAAACAATCAAGTCATAGACCTCTAATTGTTATGCATTAATCACCACGCCCTGGGGTGACGGAGTCTGGGCAGAGGGGCCGGTGGCACTGAGGAGCAAGCCCAGGAAGCCATGTGGATACTTACAGGGACTGACGTCTCGGTACCTGTTTCGGTTTTTGTTCTTCGGCAGCTTAGCCACTTTACAGGGGAAGTCACTGGCTTCATGTCGGATGTCCTACAAGAAAGGATAAAGAGTTCTCTTTTCCAGTCTCTGGCGTCAGGAGTCCATCCAGGCATTTAGCTCAGCCCTGGCTTCAGGCCAGGCACTGAGGGCAGCAACAGACATCAAAGAGGGCTAGGCAGTGTGGGAAGAGCAGGTGACAATTTGGAGGTATGTACAAGGTCAGGGAGGAGGGCAGAAGAGGAAGAACCAGAGGCTGGGGTCAGGGGCAGCAAGGCGGACGGCAGGGAGGCAGGTGGTTCGCGCGGGAACACCCGCCTGGCAGAGGCGGCAGAGGTGAGGGGGCTATGAGCCGTCGGGAGCCAAGAACAGTGAGTGGGCAGCAGGAGGAACGACAGACGGCGGGAGGACACGGGTGGGCAGGCCAGATCTTGCAGAGCCAGGAACAGCAGGCCCGAGAGCTCCAACTGGAACCTTTTTAAAGGCACGCTCATGCCAACACCCCATCCAACTGCTCCCCAGGAGGAAACAAATCCCACCGCCCCAAATACGCAGAAGCCCGGAGCCTGCCCCCACCAGCCAGGCGGGTCATGCATGCCTGCCTCTGCTCTCTCCCGCCAAACAGCCTCGACATGAAATCTGCTCTCAGTACCATAAGACAAGCATATATTGTTGAGTGGAATGTACTTACTGACACTAAACTGTATATCTAAAAACGGTTACAATGGTAAATTTTACGTTTCATAAATCTTACCACAACTTCAAAAAACAAGACAAGACAAATCCACAAGGGGAGAATGGGAGACGAGACAATGGTAATGGGATTCTGGGGCAGAAATCAAGCTGATTAGTAGTTTGGCAGCCAGTTCAGATCGGTGGCAGGAAAGCCAAGAGCTGCCCACATGTGCGGGCCAGAGTCCTCCTGGGGTCAGGAAGCAGCCCGCCGTGGAAGGAGGGCTGGGATTCTGCGTGGGTGTGCGGGGCTGAGAGAAGCCAGACGCCCCACCCCTCCAAACTGCTGAGCCAACTCACACTTCTGCAGAAATCTGCAGATCTGATCACTGGAAAAAGTAAATCAGAAGGTCTCTGGGCTGGCGCGAGATTGGCACAGTGGAAAGTGTGTCTCCACCAGAAACAGGCTGTGAGTGACCGTGCTAAGCACACACTGCCACGGGCCTCCCAGCCTTTCTTCTTTATCAAGTCCTCACTGCGGCCGGCTCCACTCTCCTGCCTCTGGCAGGAGCACTTCTGAGTCTGACCAGACAAGTGTAAAGACCGAAACACTCCCGAGCACCAGGGTGTGGCCAGGCCCCTCTCCCCGGCGCGGGGCCCACCACTTACACGAGGGGCTGTAAGCCATCTTCTCCAGGCAAGCACTGCTGATGACAGGAAAATCTAACAGAAAATCCCACCCCAGGAAAAAAAGCCCTTTGGAAGAAAAAAGTGGCACAGAACAGGAAGATTAAGAAGATATATTACTAATACACACTCAGAAATAAGATGAAACCTTGTATTTATAAGCTAAGAACAGAATGTTAAATAAGATAAATAAATATCTCTTGAAGCTTCAGACAGCAAAAATGACAAGTTTGGCTAAACACATAAAAGTAGAAGAAATCCCTTCTTTGAGAAAAAAGCCCAAAATAAACACAGGGGAAGAAAACATCAAGAGCTGATTGGAGGCAATCTCTCGGACCATCGAGTGCTCGTCATCTTGATAAACAAAGAAAGAGAACATCCTATGTTTTTGTGAAGACGAACAGTTCACTTTCAAAGGAAAAAGTGATCAGAATGGCTTCAAACTCTAATAACTCCAGACCAGTGGCCAGCACGAGAGCAATGCCCTCAAGATTCCGGAGAAAAATAATTTCCAGACTGGAGCCCTGTCCCCTGCTGGAGAGTCCGTCATCAAGAGAGAGGGGACAGTAAAAACACCCTGCCACACATGCAGTCTCACAAACTCTACCTTCCACGCTTTTTTTGAGCATATCTTTCCCCTGAGTGAAAAAAGAACCCATGCTCTGGAAGAGGGACACGAGGGCAGGAAGGACGCAGCAACACCGGAGCGGAGGAAAGGGAGCTTCTACAAAATCTGTGGCATTTGACAGGTTCTTGCCAGGGTGACTCCAGAGGTCAGTGTCAACAACGAGGCTTCCTCCCCAGAAGCCTGAGCATCTTCTGAGATCAGGAGTGAGGGTGCCAGCCTCCTTGGAGGGCAGCGAGCTTTCGGGAGGACCGTGTGGGGCGGCAGGCCAGGTCTCTGACAAAGCTGTCTTGACACGTGCCTGCACTCTGTCCGCGAGGGCCGAGGGGCTTCAGACTCGGAAGACTCCAACCGCAAGAGAGTAAAATTATCATGGATCTCAAATGTTAGTATCTGTCAGAATAACGGTTTGAACAAATTGGGTTAAATAAGATGTAGTATTAATTTCATGTTTTTACTCTACTGTGGCTTCAAGGAAAGGTTAATTACATATGTGGGGTGCATGATATATATATGTATATGTATACATATGTATACATATATATATATTTTTTTTTGACAGTGCACTTTGACCTTGTAGAAAATTGTTCTAACAGGCTTGTAAGAAGGTATGGGGATTTAGTTTAAGTGGTACTGCACCGACCTTGGATGCACAAGGGCCCGAGTTTGATCCCCAGTACCAAAAAAAAAAAAAAAAAAAGAAGATATGAAAAGAATTATACACAGGTATACAGAAAGCTTACAAAGGAAAAAGGCAGTTATTGAGGGGAAAACTCTGAAAAGGAAACCCGGTACACTATCTGTGACTGCACACAGGCAAATAAACAAGGAATGCTGATTTAATGAAAAAAAGAACTGGGGGGAAGGAGCAGAAGGGAGGATAGCAGAAGGGGTGACTGCTAAAGAAAATGAAATCTATTACTACAGTAAGTATTTAAATTAATGAATCAAAAGATAGCATTTATTTGGGAACGCGGATATGTAAAAGCTACCATTGGCACCTCTTTAAGAAGATGGCAGTCTGTGAGGAGACAGTCTGGGCAGATGGCCTGAGGTAGAGGGCAACAAACAGCTGGATTTCACTGCAGCCATGTGGCAAAATCACTGGACTTCAGGACCCATGTGGATATTCAACTCACGTTAAAGAAAGAAAAAAATAGAGCACCCACATTCTGCTAGTCTACTTGTTTATAAAAGTATGAAGGGGCAGGCAAGAGTTTTTTGACTCCTGTTAGAGACTAGCTAATAACTTAAAAGCACATCAACACAGCCTTGCCTGAGATCAAACAAATTAACCCAGCAGTAAAACATTCGTGCCATCACTTATGGCTGAGGGGAAGCTTGCAGGGAAACGCTACAGACACAGCACAGAAAGACAGAGGAATATAAATCTAAGTCTTCAGGGTTTTTCTACTTGTTCTTGGAAGCATTTAGCAGTAGGTGCGAATTCTTCCCGTAAAGTGAAGCACTCGGGTGAGTCCCACCGCGCGCCTAGACAGAGACGGAGGACACCTCCACATGGATAAAGCCAGGCGAAGCAATGTGAGCTCCGAGCGGAGAAGGCTGAACGCCTTGGGTCGCAGCTGATTTCGTTCAGCCAGAAATGTTATGAGTATGTATTTTTCCTGGGGTTAGGAGGTCACTCTGGAGATGTCATTTAATAAAGATCTTGGGCAGGTAAGAGGTAGTCACATAATATTAATTTTAAAAGATTTTAAATTATAGTTGTAAAATGCACCACTCTTAAGTGAGTAGTGTTCAGTTTTCCTGACTGAAGTATAATTTATGTATTAAAAACAGCCATGGTACGTATTTAGTTTGGTGGGAAAAAAAATTTTTTTTTTTGAGACAGGTTCTTGCTTTGTAGTTCAGGCTGGCCCTGAGCTCACTATGTAGCCCAGGCAAGCCTCGAACTCAGCAATCCTCCTGTTTCTGCCTCCCGAGTGCTGGGATGACAGGCATGAGCCACCACGCCAGGCACTGTGGTATGTGGTATTAATTGCTGGTGGGCATGAGTCACCACACCCAGTATTGTTATATGTGGTGACCAGAGATCAGGACCTAGAGCTTGCTAGGCAGGCGCCTGAACCACTGAGCTACATCTCTGGCCCCAGTTTGGTAAATTTTAAGTGACCTTTTTCCTCATGGGGCTGTCAGTGCAACAGAGACACAGAACATTTCTGCTCAGAAGGCTCCTGTGCCCTCAAGGCAAACCCTATCCCTAGGGCAGGCAAATGCTCATCTGCTTCACACCCATCCTTCAGACTGTTCACAGCCACAGAGCTACTGCATCTGTTTTCACAAAGCCATCTCAACACTCCTGCTCACTCCTCCTTTCCCGTGGACAGACGACACAGCCAGTGACTCGAGTCTTCTCACTTCCCCGGCCAGTTAAACTAGAGACTAATCAGTCTTCCTGATCTTAACAGCTGACTTTCTTCAGTTTATCTGTTTTGTGTTTCACAGATTTCTGCCCATATCTTTATTATTTCTTCTTTTTCTTATCTGTGGATTTAGTTTGACTGTTTCTAATCTCTCAAAATAAAAGGCTAGATATCAGAACTGTCTTTTTTTTAAAGTATAAACATTTACTACTATAAATTTTCCTCTAACATTGCTTCAGCTGCATTCTATCAGTTGATTTTCACTTAATTCAAAATGTATTTTTTTGTGGTTTAAGAAAAGCTTGTTTACAAGTGTGTTAATTTCTACATATTTGGAGGATTTCTAGCTAATGTGATTGGTTTCTAATTTAACTTCACTGGGGGTAATAAAATTTCATTTGCTCAGGTCATCCTTTAAAATTTACAGACTGTTTTATCAATTAGTGAAAAAAGCATGTTGAAATCCATTTATTTATGAATGATATGCTCTCCTTCCAGTTGGTTTCCGCTTCATTTACTTGGAAATTCTGCTATGAGGTGTGTAGGTATTTAGGACTGCATGTTTCTTCATGAACCAACGCCCTGTCATGATTACAAAACACCTTCCTTTATCTCTGGTCATGTCTTTTATTCTAAAAGCCTAGCTGATAATAATATAGCTGTTCCACTTCCTCTTGGTTAGGATATGTATATCTTTTT
>PVIC010034931.1:0-19321 GCA_004025085.1 Thryonomys swinderianus | reverse complement strand
AGAAATGAGGGTTAAAGAAGAAGCTGAGCTTGGTCCTGATCCATGCTACTCTGGGCAGCAAAAGACCTCAGATCTGAACTTGCCACACTTTTTATTCCATACATTCCAATACCAGAAGGACATGGCAGATACCCTCAATAGTCCTAGAGAAGTTATGTAGATCCTGGTGTAGTTCTGCCCTGAAGTATCACAGCATATGGGACCACCGGAGTCCCTGTTGCTACCAGAGGTGAAGACAAGAGTTAAATTGCCAAGTCTGTCAGCAGACAGGAAAGCTCAGTCAGTCATAGTCTAATAGTGCCATTATTTCTCCCAAACGGGATTGCTCCCACACAACCTAATGAGTAGTAGAGTGAGGATCCAAGCTCAGGAATCAGTTGTTAGCTGAAACAACTGTCATAACCTAAAATGGTCTATACAGGTGTCCAGTTTGTGTACTACACGTGGGTACCACGTAGAGCCTTCGTTCTTACTGTAGACATCACACCAAAAATGCACAGGTGGTAGGGCCGGAGGGTTAGCTCAGTGGTTCCAGTGCCTGCCTCGCAAGCGCAAGGTCCTGAGTTCAATCCCCGGTAACCACATACAATGCTGGGCGTGGAGACTCATGCCCACCAGCAATCAATACCACATACCACAGTGCCGGGCGTGGTGGCTCATGCCTGTCATCCCAGCACTTGGGAGGCAGAGACAGGAGGATTGCTGAGTTCGAGGCTTGCCTAAGCTACATAGTGAGCTCAGGGCCAGCCTGAACTACAAAGCGAGACCCTGTCTCAAAAAAAAAAAAAAATGCACAGGTGGTTGTGGGATATAAGACATTCTACCCAGTCTTGCAGTTGGGAAAGCACAGGAAGGACCCTTTCTACATTAACTCACAAGACGTGTCCACACAGTTCCACCCTCCTCCACTCAGTGGTTGGAAACTCTTGGCTGTTTTCACATTGCTTCCATCTCCAAAGTTGTCTTCATTTTCCAGTTCTTTAAATTCTCCATGAAAACACACACACACACAGCTTCTAGAGTCTAGCTCCACACATTAAGTAAAATAGTAATCTTCATGAGCGCACCTTACTGTGTAAGCCCTGGTCAGTGGAAGGGAAATCTGATCACCTACCCTGAGTGAGGTCCCACCATGAGCTCAGCATGGAGGTGGTGCTGTTAAGTACTGACCAGGGTTGGGGCAGAATGTGCTCAAGGAATTAGTCACTGCTCTGGCTCTTTCCACGCTAGTGCTCACCTCGGTTCTTGGCTATGTCTGGGATGCTGTCAAAGCAGCAAAATGCTTCATGAGCTAGCATCATGTGGCAGGATCAGGCCACGGATTTAACACAGCATGAACATGGGTGGAACGGGATTGCCTCTCTCCACCTGCATCTGCCAGACTCTTGAGTCTGACCCACAGAAGTCAGGAGCAGAGAGGGTGTCAGTGGAGGGCTGGGAGTAATGGCCGCATCCGAAGCAGCTCCTGGTCTGGGCAGCACTGTCCTATCTGGACATAGCTTTTCCCAATGCCCAGCAGGCTATGGGCAGCCCTTGGCCTCCAGCTTCACACACGTGTTGCTCATCTGGAAGAGAAGCAGGGTGGAATTTCTAGAGGACAAGCTGCTTTCCTGGGATCATTTGCCAAGTCACATGCCACCAGAAGCACAGAGTGTCCCCAACATTCACAAGACACCCATATCCTTTCGTGGGCCATTGGCTCACTTATGTACAGGATGAAGACATTTAGTTGGTTCTCAAAAGCATTGCAATGACAGCTTAGAGAGAATGAAAACTTTGCAGCTTCAAAGAGCTTAGAAAGTGGGTCAAACCCTGACTTGGTTCATCCACAATGCTGTCTTTTCCAGCCTCTCCCCCTAAAATCAAACTAGCAATATATGTAAATGGGTTACAAGAACTCATTATCTTAATTTATCTAATTTTGGAGGCAGACCTAAAACAAACAGCACCTCATTCTTAACACTTAGACCCTCAAAGTATATTGATTTCCGAGTTGCATTATCCCTGCATGAGGGCCTTTTTATGGCCCCAAAGGGAAGCAATTGTCAGTTTGCTCATGAATACAAATGTCCTGCTCAGAGGTCCTGAGACATCCTTCTCCAAGGCCATTTCCAGAGGTGACAGGCATGGTAGAGCACCCAGAATTTAGACTCAGGAATCTATGGGCCATGCCTGCCACAGTGCACCAGGTCATTGATCCTGGCCAGATCAATGGCTACAGACTTCAAGAGGTCCTTATGGAGGTGGAGGCAAAACCCATGCTCTTCCAGGGGCCTTTTAGCATTTGTAGTAATAGGTTGTGGAATTAAGGGTTCATCACCTTGTTAAGCATCTCCCTGGTGGAGGCAGAGAGCAACAGGGCAGTGCCTGCCACAGAGGAAGACCCAACCAAGCAGTGAAGAATTCATCATCTCTGGCCTCAGTGGGCCAGAGGGCTTCTACAGAATGATGCAATTCCCCATAAAGACTTCCCAGCTACCCTGGTACTGCTCTCAACCCAGTCACTGTAACAAACCGGCTAAAGACAACTGAGAAGAACTGTATCCAGCCTCCTGAAAAGACTGTCACTCACTGACAACCCCTCACAGCAGCCAAGCAGAAGCAGCACTGTTTCAAATTCAGGGGACCACTGGGAGACCCATCTGCCCCAAACATCTCTTTACAGCCTGCTGAAGGCTAGACTTTCCTAGAGCAGACCTACTAAGTGGGCACGGAAAGCAGCAGGGGACCACAGATACACATGCCTCCCTGGGCACCTAGCTCTGCCTGGACATCCCTTGTAGAACAGGATGAGCCACTAAGCCTCACCATGACTCAGTTTCTTTGAGTGTAAGATGGAGATTACTGCTGAGGGCTGGTGATAGTGTAGGTAGCATATCAGGAATCCCTGTTTATATTACTACAAAGCTCCAGGGCCATGAAACGGCCAGCTTTTATGAAGCTGTGAGAACCCTAGCCTTTGTATGTAGTGGTGGGGGACAGTGAACCTGGGGCTTTTGCCCTCAGTTACATATTCAGCCCCACTACTCCCTTTAAAAACTTGAAACGGTATCACTAAGTCACTAAGTTGCTCAGGCTGGGCTCAAACTTCTGATCCTCCTGCCTCCGCCTCCCAGAATGCACTACAAGTGCCTGATGAGCCTTTAGGTCTCCAATATGGCAGAGAATTGGACTACCTATCACTCTGTGTGCATTAACTTTGACTCCTTCCCAATAGGACCTGACACCTTTCTCCTCCACTCATTCTGGGCTTGACGTCATAACTCACACTGACCAGTTGGGTTTGGGCAGATGGATGCGGCTCTGTCTCTGTGTGTAGGCCTTAAAAGGCTGGACCTGTTTCCACTCACGCCTTGGGAAGCCCTGTGTTCCAGTTTGAGGCAGACATGCCTTAGACAGCCATTGTCCTTCACCCTGGTCCCCAGAACACATCCAACTCACTGCTGGAACAGCTGCCCAGCCAAGCACTGCTGGCTGCCACCTGACCCACCTGGAGAATGAACATGTGCTGTTGGAGGCCACTAAGTTTAGAGCTCACTGGTTTTACAGTGTGCTACGGCTCTACCTAGAGAGATAGACTGCCAGCGCTGGGTGATTTCCATAGCTGTGGGCAGTATGATTCAGTGCCACTCAGCGCAGGACTTCCTATTTCTAGGCTTTACCTGCTTTCTCAGTTCTTTCTTCCTCCAGATCCTCAACCCAAAATGCCTTGCCTCTTTCTGCTCCACCAGCTCCCACCCGCCCCCACATAGAAATGGAATTGGAAGCCAAAGACTCAGCAAAGGGGGCAGAACTCACAATCAGCTGCATTGTGAGGAGCCCCTTATGTATGTTCCTTGAGCCCTGAGAGTGGCAGGGCCAGGATTTGAACCTGGGGCCAGAAGAGAGCTCTTTTCACCATATCATATAGTGTCTGAGGCTTGGTATTCTCTGGAAGCAGATTTCACAGTAACTTAGAAACCTTCGTTGGGAAAGAATAAGGAGCTCTCTGATCTAGTACACAGCAGGTGAGCCAGATGAAATGGCCCATTTTTCAGATCAAAACTGTGAAATATTGACCAATGCACAGGCTTACCAGATTCATGGCTCGTTGAACAACCAAACCTAATTTTACTGTAAGTCATATTTTACTCTGTGTTTCATGATGATTTTCAAGAGGGTCAATAAATGCCTCCAGAACTCTATCGTAGCCTATGTGTAGGGCATGCTGCTGAGACCCTATGCCAACCCCATCTCAAGGAAAATGGCACTTCTCTGAACAGTGCCCCAGCCCCTCTACAGAGCATGGATGGGAGACCAGCCTCTCCTCTGCTGCAGTTGACCCAACAAGGACACAAAGCAAACACACACTCACCGCCTAGCCTCTTTACCACTTCAGATTCCTGTAGTGTTCCATGGTGCCCACCATTCATGCCAAGGGTGAAATGAGACACAGGTACAGTCCACTGCTCCTAGTTATTGAGACCTCCTTTTGGGTTCTTATTTAAGGTGTTGGTCAGTCTGCTCCAGTTCTGATGGGTTTTCAAAGACCACCCCCACACAAATGGTACCTGCACCTTCTGACATCCCAGAAGTACTCTCTCTAATTCTAGTCTGGTATGCTCCTCCAAACTCCTTTTTCTCACCTTACATGTCCTTTTTTTTGGTGGTGGTACTGGAGATTGAATTTGGGCCCTTGTGCTTCCAATGTAGGCGCAGTACCACTTGAGCTAAATCCCCGGCCCTACATGTCCTTTTTAAGAGGTTGCAAACACCACTGGTGGATCATCTGCTGTGTGCCAATTACTTAGCCAGCCCTAGGTGGATTGTTATTTCCTCACAAAACTACAGAATAGCAGAGGTGCCACAGACTCCAAACCATTTCTATCCTCACAGGGAGACTGAAGCCCCTTGCAAATGTACTTCAGGCTCTTCCATCTGAGAGAGGCTTCCTGTCCCATCAGAAAGTAAATAGAGCAGCAGAGCCAGGTTCCTGAGGAGCACATTAGAAAAGTTCCACAGCCACAGCTCCCCTGAGAAGCAGCTGCTTAAATCCCCTTCCTGCCTTCCCACCTACACCAAGAGCTCAGCATCCAAAATTAAATGCCAGAAATAGATCTGCTCTGACCAGAAAAGCCAAGAAGGGCCTCAGGCCTTCTGAAGCCCTGAGCAGTGTGGCTCACCTCACAAAACTGGTTTGGGGAGGGGGGTCAGGCTGAGGCAGAGGACACAAGCAGATGTCTGGCCAGGAAAGAATATCTGTGCCTGACTTCTGTTTCATCCCTCTGTCCCTTTCAGACCTGCACTACATTATACCTCCTACCAGATCAACCTGCACTGTCTCAGCTCCCAGCAGCTTGAGCAGGGGGAAGTCACAACCAGCCAGGACTTTCAGACCATGTCCCTTAAGAGCTGGCTGCTCTTGGCAGCTAAATTGGACACACCTGCCTTCTTTTCTTTTCCAGCAGCCACACACTTGAGCACCAAAACCTGTTCACCCCGTGTCACCTCCAGGACCTGCCAACCCCAGGTAGCAGAAGTCAAGAGGAAGTTTGGGGAACTTGAGTGCCCAGGGAACCCTGTAGCACCCTTTGGTACTCTGTTCTTTCCTCACACTAACAATGATGACTCTGAAGGAAGGGAAGGCAAAGAGACCATGAGTATCTCAAGAAAAAAAAGAGCACTGAGGTCTCCACAGTCCGAGTGAGGAGGAGCTATCCATGTGCACTACACTATGCGCACTATCCATGTGCACTACTATGCACTCGCACTGTACAAGTTGTGTCATGTCAGAGTTTTGGTTATGTGCTCTTTTATTTCCACTTTAAACTGGCCTTATACAAACAAAGATAAATGATAAACTCTATGTGATAATTTACATTTTTTATTTTTCTTTATTCGGAACATTGTTAAATAGCAAAGAATAAGACAGAGCATGAAAAAAAAATTCCACATAGTATGTCCCCAACTTAGAAATATTCAAACTGTGAACTTTCACAGATACGAACAGGCCTTGAATTATGAACAATTCTAGATACAAGCAAATCAAGATAGTAGCTCCTCGCATGTCTACCAGACACTGTTCCAGCGGTGGTACTGTGTGCTCACCATACAATGTGACTGTGGACAGTAGGACGCGTCTCAGTCAGAGCCCAGGGTGTCCACAAGCATGAGAAAAAGCAGTGTTGATGTGAAGGGGACTGATAGGAAGTGCAGAGCAGTAACTACAGACACAAAAGTGAAAATACTATATTCGTGTCAAAAATATAGAAGATTACAGATTTATGAATAAGTCCAATTTATAAATGTTCTTCCAAACAGAACTCATTCCTAAGACAGGAACTTATTGTATTTGAAA
Organism: Thryonomys swinderianus; assembly: GCA_004025085.1. Lineage (NCBI taxonomy): Eukaryota > Metazoa > Chordata > Mammalia > Rodentia > Thryonomyidae > Thryonomys > Thryonomys swinderianus. The sequence continues at coordinate 12,984 of PVIC010034931.1, read as the reverse complement.
CTTTTAAAGGTACTTTCTTCTGCTTTTTGAATAAGAGAGCCACCTTTTTCATTATGGGCTGAGCCTGAAAATTATATTGACATCCCTGCCTGGCCAACTCCTATTCATCCTTCAAGGATCTACTTAGACACCACCTCCTCCAGAAAGCCCTCTCAATCCCAAAGAGGATTAGACGATCCCCTTGTGTGCTGTCATAATCAGTAGCAAGCCTCCCACCACTGCACGACAATTGTCCATCCAGGCAGCTGGCCCTGAACCCAGCACAGAGTTGGCAGACTGACAGCCCACAGAAAGCTTTGCACCTGTTCTCACAACCCAGCACACAAAAGGCCCACCTTCCCAGGTGAATGAATGAGTAATTGAAAAGAAAATAAAGTGTGATATACTAAAAGCTACTCACAACATTTCCTGTATACTGATAGATGGAATGGACAACCTCATCAAGGTTCTCCATGTGTTACCACAAGCCCTGAGTTCTCACCATGTCTGTCTTTCTTCCTGCCTCTTCTCCTACTGTGCCCTTAGGAATGGATGTTAATGCTGACCAGATGGCAGTTTCTGTGAGGGCAGGAACCCAAGTGAGGCCAAGGTTTAGGCCCAAAATCTGTGCTCATTGCTATAGGTGCAGGAGGTCAGGAAAAAAGAATCTAAGAGAAGTCTGTCTGCTGGAAGTGATCTGCACTCTCACTGGCCCATTTCAAAACCAGCTCAAGTCTGGTTACTCTCTTTAGGACATACAGACATGAAGAAGAGGAAGAAGGGGGAGGAAGAGGAAAAGGAGGAGGCAGAGGCAGTCATCTTACCATTCTTTGATGCACTTTGGAGAAATGTCAACATCATCTTCACCTGAATATGACCTAGGAAGACAGACAGACAGCAAGTGGCAAAGCTAACCTCAGGAGCCAAAGGTCCACTATGGTCTCAGGCATGGTTCAGTGATACACATGGACCAGATTGGCTTCCAGGTCCATGGTCACCCCTCCCAGATATGATTGCTTGTTTTTGGACTTTCTCCTTGTCTTGACTATGCATAGAGACTAGCTGCTGATGCACAAAACCCTCTGCTCCTGGGAAAGACTACACAGAAAGACTACAACTCCCAAGATCCCTTGCAGTTACCTTGAGGCTATATACTTGGGTCTTGACCAAAAGATATTGATGCTTGCCTCTTACAGAATTTCCCACAAACATATATGCATATTTGTTCACAGCAACCTGAGAGATCACATATAGAAAAATTAATGTCACAGATGGAATCACTCTACATCCACAAGTCACTGCCTAAAATTGCACTGTCCAACCCACTGTAACATCAGTGAGAAATAAAACTTTATTGTGGGGCCAGAGATTTGGCTCAGTGGTTCCAGCGCCTGCCTCGCAAGCGCAAGGCCCTGAGTTCAATCCCGATAACCACATACAATGCTGGACGTGGATTGCTGAGTTCGAGGCTTGCCTGGGCTACATAGTGAGCTGAGGGTCAGCCTGAACTACAAAGCAAGACCCTGTCTCAAAAAAAAAAAAAAACTTTATTGTGCTCAGTCATTGACATTTGGAGAGTGCTTGTTATAGATGCTAACAAGATCTATCCTGATGAATACAGAGTAGGAATACTTTCAAATGCATGCAGCTGAGAAGCCAACAAGTAACATAAGGAAAATAAGGGGGTTTTCTGCATAACAGGAAACCTGGGAATATGCAATCCAAATGGATTTCTGCTCAAGGAAACTATCCATCTTCATGCTCAACACAAATGGCCACCATGCCTCTGGTATTCCATCTGCATCCCAGGAAGGAGGAAAGAGCATACAACAAAAGACTGAGGGCCCACCCAATCTGTCCCTCCCTGCCAACTACGGCTGATATTGCATTGACCCAGACCACAGGCACCAGAAACTGGCCAGTGGAAATGGTATTTTCCTGTCTGCCTAATGTGATCACAGTTCATCCCCAAAGGCTTGGTTTAGGGCCCACCCTCCCCAAGATCAGTAACTCTGTGTGGCTGCCTAAGCAAGACAGAAGAGAACAGAAGCTATGTGGCCCACAATGACCTCCCCAGTGTCTGGTCCTTCAAATCCTTCTATCAAACCCCTTTTCCAGAAAGGGCTGCATTGGACAAAAACAAGATTCTTTAGCCTTCAAACCTCTGACTCCAGAACTTCATCCTATCATCTTGCCTGGGGATGGATGCCATGGCTCCCACAACGTGAAGCTGCTGACCACCATGTAACAGAATGAACTTTTCCCAGACCTTGGTACAGCAGGGCGGCTCCTCTTTCTGCTAGGACACCACTGGATGCCTTCTGTAACCACTGGAAAGTACTAAATGTTTGCGGAAGGGCAACAAAATGGGCTTGATCATAGGCTGCCTGAAACAGGGGGAACTGTTGTCACAAGTTTGGAAGCAAACTGGCAGTGAACAGCCTTAAATATATTCAAACTCTTTGATCTAATAATTCCACTTCTCAGAATGCCTCCTCAGGACATAATTTGAATACTGAAAAACCTTTATGCACAAAGATATTCCTGGCAGGATTCTTCATAACAGTGAAGACATCAGAAATACCCAAAATAACCAGGCAGGGTAGAACACCAAGTGAAATATATATTCAATTATATATGACTACTGATACATGTTCTATATAAAATATATTCTGTGATGTGGAGGTGAAATAGATGGATAGATAAATACATGATGGGTAGGTGGATGGATTTCCCTCATTGAATAGTATACATTTATAAAATATGATGATTTCAAAGGATTTGCAATGGGAAAATGTGCCTGGATAGTTTCACAAGTTAAAATAATTAAAAAAAGGCTGAACTGCAATGCTCAAAAATGTAACTATGAGTAGTGAAAATGCATGATTTTTTTGTTCCTCTTTTCTACTTTATGCATTTTAAATTTTTCTTTCATAACTATCCCTGTTTTTATAATAAAAATTATTCAGAAAAATATGAGAGTTGCTAGGTGAGCATGGAAATTGGATGGAGCTGAGGGACAGTTTGTTCAGCTGGGGCAGCATTTAGAGAAGTCACCCTGCCCTGCGCTAGGCCTCTGCTCTGGTGACCGCAGTCACTGGCGGCCAAGTTCAGGATTTCCCCCCTCAGCCCCAGCCTCTCCCACAGGAGCTGACTTCTCTGCCTGGAATCCCTGCCGACCAAGGTCCCCACCACACATCAGGCTTCGGCTGTGACACACCATGACTTTCTACAGCAACAGTGTGGTCACCCTGACTCTTGGTCAAACTCCGCCCTTCCTCCAGCTCCTGACCATCCCTCAGGCAGTCAGTCTGCAAACAGAGACTTCCCTGTTAGGTTGACTTTGGTCTTTCTGTTCTAGCTTTGGCTAGATTCACCCCCAAGAGTTGGGGCAACATTTTTAGTCTCCTACATACCAGTAGAGAAAAGCTTAAGATTTCCTTTTGTCTTCACAGTTAGATTGCAAGATTCATTCTTAGTTGTGTTGCCTGCTATTATTCAATTTTATTGCTCTGTAATACCCAAATGTGTAAATATACACAATTGACTTGCCTATTTATCTATATATGTTGATGGGATTTAGGCTGTTCTCTGTGTTTTGACACTGGAAACAGCACTGCCACAAAATCCCTCTCCACACTTAGGAGAGAAGCTGTGCATTGTAAGGTTTGTGAAGGAGGTCAACTTTATAATGCCAAACTCTTCCAAAAGAGCAGTGAAGTTTTGAGTGAAAAAAATAAAATTCCTAAAGATCACAAAACTCTCTGCATATCTTTTTAATTTTTCAAGAAACCTAAAATTGTTCTTTAAAAAAAAAAAAGAAAAACACACAAGCTAGGCATGGTGCCATGTATCTACAACCCCAGCATTGAAAGAAATGAGCAGGGATGCTATAGGTTCAAGTCCCACATGGGCCATTTAGCAAGGCTCTGTTCTCAAAGTACTGAGATGCCACTCACAGTACAGAGCCCCTGAGCTCCATACCTAGGGCCACAGAAAATGGGGGCCTACACTGAGATGGGATTAAGAGTGAACCAGGGAATGATAAAAGTGAAGGCCAGGGGAGTCTCTTGCTATGGTCTGGGGCGCTCTGGATGGGGTGTGCATGCTCCGTATAACCAGCGGGCCAGCTCTCTTGTTGGTCAGGACTCACCAGTGTTTACTAAAGGAAAGGAGGGAAGAGAATAGGAGAAGCATCTTAAACAAGCAGATGCCCCACTTCAGGTCCTGCTCAGACCCTTGCAGCCCCCACTGACCCTGTGCAAAGAAACAAGCACTACAGTGTAGCTCATGCTCAAGACCCAGCTTCCCTGGTCTAATCTACCCCAAAGGTACCCAAAGTCCTGCCTGTACCCCCAACATGTCCACCTCGCACTCCTGTAGCTCAGCAGACACTGTCCCCCTCTGAGGAGCGCCTTCCCTCCTGGGAACTCAGTCACCTTCCAGCTCCCCTCCTACAGTTCTTCACCCAAACGCTCGGCCACGTGTCCGGGAACACATCTGTCTGGTGAGCTGACACGGGTGGGGATGGAAAGAAATCTGGTGTCTTCTGTTTACCATGGAAGCTGAATTTCGAGAGAAAACTGCAGCCACAGCGGGATGATGAGCAGAGACAGCTGCCCCCACTGTGCTGTTCACGGCTGGCCCTGTAGATGGCCTGGGTGGGGCCAGCAGTCAGCGGGCCCCATCACCAGGCTAACTGTTCACTTGGCCACACTGTCTCAAAGGGTGCTTTGTTCTTGGCTCGTCTCTCAAGTGGGGATGCAGAGAAGGCCTGAGACGGTGAGTCCCTTTTGGCCTCAGTAAGAGAAGCTGCTGGCAGTGTTCCTGCTGGGACACAACTGCATTTTTAAGAGAAAAGAGTTTACACGAGGACAATGTCTCCCCTGGTCCTTACAGAGAAACCGGCCATAAGACAGAGGACGGTGGAAAGCAGCCGAATTTCACTCCTGTTGGCTAATAGTCAGAAGCAGAGACAGCTCAGCCAGCCAGCATATACCCCGATGCCAGTTAACCAGTTCCATGTCCTGCTAACCTGTCCTCAAGTGCCAGCCAACCTCTCCATGGATACTACCCTGTGCCCCAGCTATCCTCTAACCTGTCCCTCAGTGCCAGCCAGCGTGTCCGCAGAGTATAAGGGTACACCCATCTGTTGTCATCGTGGAGCTGCACACAGGAGGGTGAGGTGCAGAGCCACAGGCACACCACACTCTGGGGAGGCTTCTGGAATGCTTCCGTTTAATGAATGCAGGCATTGGGAGGGGTTTGCGGTGGCTATTGGGGGTTGGTCTATGGTTGTCAGAGGAGGGGGCCAACACTGGGGAGGACCGGGTAATCTCCGGCCTTGGCATGCCCATTAGGTCAAAGCTGACTTTGGTCTCAACTTAGTCTACCGAGAGCCAAGGGCTCTCTCAGGACCTAGGAGCCTGGTGTGCGGTGCAGTTGGCTCAGCCAGACCTGGATTTCGCCATCACCCATCAGGCACCTTCTCAACCTGCCCACGGTCTGCTCCACTCCTTCCTCACTAGCTGGCTGAGAATTTACATCCACCTCACACCCAGCAGAACCAAGACTGTGCCCCCCTCAAGCCCCACTTCACACATCTTTGCTTCTAGACCCTGCTAAGTGATGAGTCCCCTGTACTCCACCCCACTGGCCTTCTAGGATCCCTTTCCCATGATGGCCTGAGTTCTTTCTCATCACACAGCCACTGTCCCTTTTAACCTTGACTGAGGAAAACCCACTGGGTCCTCAGTGACAGGGGATGTGACTCAGCTCTAGCCATGCCCCGGGACTAGGGAGTGCATTCCTGGTTCAGGAGCAAAGGCGGTGTCCTTGGTGAGCTGGGCTCCTGTGGTGCAAGCTATGAAGCCCGGGCCTGAGACATCTTCATCTGTGCGCCTCACTCTCACCCTGCTTTCTTCTGAGTGGGTGGTACAGCAAAACCCCACACACAGCCAGAAACCCTTCACCTGCTCTTGCCTCCAGGTGTGGCCCTAAAGGGCCCTGTGATTGATGTGGCCCCTGCGCCCCTTAGCTTCCCCTACACACACACACACACACACACACACACACACACCCATGCACTAGCTTCATGCAAGGCCTTACCTCCCTACCAAGACAACAGTATGCCTACGGACCCCTGTCCTCATTGCCCACAGGACTCCTGCCCATCTATTGCCCTCTTCTCTACAAGGAGTTCCCCAAAACACCTTCGTGGCAACACTTGGCCAATGGAGCAGCCAGCCACCAACAAGAAGAGCACACCTGGTCCTGCCTGGACCCCGGAGCTGACCCAGCACAGGCACTCACAGAAGGTGCTTTGGAAACTTTGAATGTCCCAGCAGGCACCAGGCTCAGAATGTCCCCTGCATGCCACCATGCCTGAGCTCACACTGAAAACCCTCAACACTCAAACTAGGGGCTCAGAGACCCCACCAGGGAGTTCAGTGAGACACAGAATCTCAGCCATGCCCCAGGCCTGCCATATTGCAGCCTCCGTTTCAAGCAGATGCCAGGTTATGCCTGTGCAGCTTCAAGTTGGAGAGCTGGGTGGATGGAGGGACTGGGACATTTAGTCAGTAAGAAAGCTATGGCTCAGAGAGGAGTCTACAAAGGTCTCCTAGCAGAATACCATGAGCTGATACTTCAAGGACACTGCACCTTGGAGGAAGATGACCCAGCGTAGAGCAGGCAGCCAACCCTCCCCAGGCATTTGCCTCTTCCTTCTTACAGAGGCTTCATCCATGTGCTAGGGAACAGAAGAGAGTGGGCCAAGGGAGAAACTCAGCCAGATGTGGGACCTCCCACTCCACCCTGGGAGTGCGGGACGGGGTCTTCAGCATGCGTGGGCTGTGATCCAGGCTGCACAAGCCTCAGAGCCAGCAGGCTTCCCATGTGTGTCTGAAGGTGGCTGCTCAGGAAGCTGCCCCCACTGCGGGGCTGAGACAAGGAGAGGTATCCAGGCCAAACAGGACATCCTTGTGCTGAGTGTGATGCTTTCCTGTGTTTGCCAGCACGGGATATGCACCCCTGTGACCCTGCTGGAATGTCACTAATTTTCCCAATGGAAAAACATCATATAAATCAGCTGCTGTCAGCCCCAGAATGACCTTGCTGATGCCAGCATGCTTGTATGCTGGAAGCAGCACTGGGTGGGTGTGTCCCTGACTGTCCCCAGGACTTGAGGGAGCACCCCTTTAGGAGTCCAGAGCCAAGGGCAGCATTGGGCTGAACAACATGATCTTGGAAGCTGAGAGCCCAATTCACTTTGCCTACTGCCTCAGTGTTTTCGTCTATAAAATGGGGCTCAGAATAGCAGCTTCCTCATACAAAACCACAGAAGAAAGCAATGTGGGCTTTCTCTGCTAATGACCACACTAACACCTAGAACAGACAGATGTGTTAGAAAAATGCAGATGCTTCTGTGGTGATGATTCCTATTATTATTCATTCTCTCATTTCTCATCATAGCCTCAGTCTGGCTCTGAGGTGGGAGGCAGGACACTGAGGTCACTGAGCATTTACCAGCTCTCCACCAGATACCCCAAAGCTGCTGTGATCTCAAGCTCATGGAACTGGTGCCCCTGACAGTGGGCTGCTCTTGCAACTCATTTCTCATGAGCAAAGCATAGTAAAAGCAATGGGATGTCACATTAATGGGCTATAGAAGTGTGGCCTCCGTCTTGTTCTCTTGGATCTTGCACTGTGGAGGAAGCCAGCTGTCACAAGACCACCCTGTGAAGAGGCCCAGACCAAATCTTCCCAGCCAAGTCCTCAGGTGGCCAAATTCCTGAGTCTACCTTAACTTAATCCTGTGAGAAACTCAAAGGCTGAACTTAGGGGAACTGCTCTGACTCCTAGCCCATGAAAACTGTAAAGTAACAAATGTGTGTCAATAAATGTACCCCTTTGGTTTGGGGAAATTTTGGAGCAACTGCTGATGCCTAATATACTTCAGCGAACTCTTACTTGTCCAGCCAGACACAGTGAAGCTGGGTGTGGTGCTACATGCCTGGAACACCAGAACTCTGGGAGGTTGAAGCAGGAGGCTTGCAAGTTTGAGCCTGGCCTGAGCAATGTAGCAAAACTGTTCCAACATTTAAAAATGAAATTTTAAAGGGTGAAGAATGTGGCTCAGTGCAAAGGACCTTAGACCAATCTCTAATACTATACAAAGAAGGCCCAAGAGAAATGCCACCTCATGATTCGTTTCTCACTCTGCTCTGCAATTCTAGTTTACTGGATAGGCCTGCTCCCAGGGAAGCTGTGAACCCCTCCAGCAGTGCTAGTGAACCTGTGGCACCTGTGCCGCAGCAGGCTGTTTGTACACTGGAAACTCTAAAAGGTTCTCCATCACTGCTCTGCAGGAGGCAGGATCTTACCCAGGCCCAGCACAGAGCCATCACTGAGCTGGTCCTCAGCCATAGTTTATTCAAAGAGCAAATGACTTATGCAGCAACTACCACCTACCTGTCTGTCACTTTGTATGCTCACCGTCTCTGGAGTATATACATGCTTCCCAGCCAAGACTTGGGCCCAGTGCCCTCACCTGCCCAAGACAATGACAATGCTTTCCAGAACAACACCAGGGTACACCCACCCTCCCATCCATGCCAGCACACCAAGCAACTGCAGCCCGGCCAAAGTCCCTGGGACAAGACCTGAAGGTTGGAAAGAATGGGCCTCCCTTTTCTGATGTGTTTCTTTGCGGCATGACCTCCTTCTCATGAGAAGACACAGGCATTCTACACACCCTGGTGAGCAGTGAGTGAGTGAGTGAGTGAGGGAAGCAGCCCCAGCCGGCTCCCTTGTCCAGCTTGCAGGGCCTTCAGTAGAAGCAGACACAGCAGGATTCGTGGCAGGAGCACTGCATGACACACGAGTCTTCACTCCAACACCTGCTCTCACGGACACCAGACAAGTCCCCTCCACTGATAGTCTCAGCCTCACTGTGTGCAGTGATGAGAGGGAGGGACCTGGCAGCCGCCGAGCTCTGGGCCCTTTGTCCAAGGTGTCACTGCATCCTGTAAGAGTCCCTGAGGAGAAGCTACTCCTGGCTGAGGAGAGTGAGGCAGATTGAAGTTGGGTGGCTTGTTCAAAGCCACATGAAGTGGAAGGCCAGGAGTCCAGCAATACAGCCATTACCTGCCCTGGGCAGCACTGATACAGGGCAGCAGGATGAGCACCCTAAAGCACTGTTCTTCCACTGCTGTGGCTTGGGTGGACCATGACAAGAACATGTTGGCCCATATCAAGGATGGCTGTTAGCTGACCATTTATCTGGGGAAAATAATCCCCTGATCCCCTACCCCAGCCAGCTGCTCAAGTGGATCAGACACTGTCAGAGCTCTGTGTCAGAATGAGGGGAAGGCATGTCTAAGCCACTTTCCCATCAGGGAAACACCATACCAACTATTTGCAGCTTAAAGGAGGATAAGTTTATTTTGGCTCACAGTTTTTAGAGGTTTCACTCCCTTCCCATCTCCCTCTAATAAAATTAAAAATAAAGAATAGCTTGCCTTCTAAGCCACTGCTACATGTGCAGTTTTACTTATCAGTGCTGTATGGATAGTGGGCAAGTTCTGGGCATTGAACTCAGGCCCTGTGCTTCCAAGGTAGGTGCAGAACCACTTAAGCTAACTCCTCAGCCCCCGGGCAAGTTCTTATTTGAAAAATCTAGTTCTAAATATTTAGAGGTGCTTGATCTATTTAAAAGTAGGCCTAATAGGAAAATACTTTTTGTAAATAGATTTTTTAAAGTGACAGGAAATAACATGTTTGGAAAGACTATTGTTAAACCACCTCTGGAAAAAAAATCTTTCTCCAGCCTCCATTCCAGGGGAAACAACACAGTACCTTGTTCTGTACAAAAAGGGCTCATAGATGATACATAGCTGACCCCCTTAGGTCCAAGACATCAGGGGACCCATCACTCCCAGGCCCATGTCAGCCTCAACCACTTCCACCAGCACCATGCTGACCCACCCCCACAAAGACACGGAGGGACATGGCTTAGTCAAAGTGCAAAGCTGGGCCAGGAACGAGGGAGGGAAGGAAGAAGCAGAGCTGCACCTACACTTTTGCTGTCCCCTGTGAGCTTTCTCTGAGCTGGCCTGGCAACAGATACCCCGTGAGCCAGTCTGCATCAGGTCTGTCTGTGTAGCTATTTTCCAATTGGTTCAGTGCTTGAAAAATGTTGCCAGGTGGAGGCTTTGGCTATGTCTGAGTGGAAAGTCTGGGACAATGAGTTTGTACCACAACAGAACACACAGGTCAAGATGGCAGAGAATCATTCAGGAACCACTCTGAGGTCACGGAGGTCTCAGCCCCATCAAAATCTAGTCTCCTAGGTAACAAGCAACCCAGGTACAGACCTTCTCTTCTCCCCTGAGGGATTAAAAGTGACTGTACAGAATGTATTACCAGAATGTTCAACACTCCTTTTTTTTTTTTTGAGACAGGGTCTCACTTTGTAGCTCAGGCTGGCTCTGAGCTATGTAGCCCAGGCAAGCCTTGAACTCAGCAATCCTCCTGCCTCTGCATCTCCAGTGCTGGGATGACAGGCATGAGCCACCATGCCTGGCATTGTGGTATGTGGTTACCAGGCATCAAACCAGGGATCTTGCACTTGCCAGGAAGGTGCCAGAACCACTGAGCTAAGTCTCTGGCCCAACACTCTTTCTTAAAAGCACTGCCTCTCTGAAGTCCTTCCCCAAGGACAAAGTGAGAAAGCATCAACAGACCAATACTTTTGCCCTCTCAGAGAAAACCTTCCAGAACTTCACCTGTTGTGTTGTATCAGATTGCCTGCTCTTAAGCAAGAGGTCCAGTGTCTCCCCTCTAAGCCATTGTGGACAAGGGAACCTGAAGGAAAGAGCTAAGGGCAAAGAGCAGGTGAATTAATAAGAGTATTTCATCCCGGACATCCTCTGCTGACTTCTTAGCAAAACCCAGTCAGTTTTAAAGATTTCATCAACTTCTTTGGGCTTCTCAATGGGAGACAGTGGGAGAATGCTGGCAATATTAATATTCAACCAGCACTTCCTCATTATCAGCTTCCTCTCATAATTGCCCTGGTCTGCCTCTGGCACATATGATAAGGCCCCTTAGCCCCAGTAATCCATTCTCTGTGAGCCTCTGAAAGTTTTTATTGGTTTGGTTCAGCTACTACATCCCCTCTGCACTGGAGCCTCAAGCTGGGTGGCCTGAGAGCTCTTGGGCTTCAGTCAGAACACAGGCATAGGGTGAAAATATAAGGGTTGCTGTGGGATGAATGTAGAACAGGTGGGCAGCAGAGTCCCATCAAATGAAGCTTGCCTGGCACTTTCCATCTGCCAGCCTTTCCCAGATTTGATGTCTTAACATAACCAGTGTGAACCCACCTTCAAAAACCACAGTGCCCAATTTAGCAAAAAGACAACTCTCCATTGAGCAAGTACCAGGAGGACTGTCCCCAACCACTCACAGAAGAAACGATCAGATGTCCTTCCTCATCGACCATTGCAGGAGCCTCAGAGTCACCCCAAAACCCAGCACTTGAGGCAACAGCAGCAGGTTCTGCCTCTGTGCAGCTCAGGGACCAGCTAGGTACCAAGCAACGTAGCACCAGGAGCCACCTTGCAGCCCAAGACACACTTGCTTTGTGTGTGTGGCCATTTTAAAAGCAGTTCATATCTGGAGAAAATCACATAATTCATCATCTCACATTTGGGTTGAGAAAGCAAGGACTCAGCCCCTTTTCTAGGATTTACACTGGCATTTTCTCCTTACTCTGCCAGTGCCTCCTGATTTCCTATCAGTCTCTTAAGGAGTGTGAGAAGTAAGTCCCAGGTAGAGACCTTTTGGCAAATGATTCCTTCACCAAACATTCTAGACATCCTAAAGCCTCACTAAGTCCTCAGTCCATGAAAGAGGCAGGGAAGGCAAAGCCTCGGACACAGTTGAGGGACAGAGCTGGCATACATAGTACTTTCAGTGTGCTGTCATGTAATTCTCCAAAATGTGGATCTCAGTCTATTTTAGAGATTAAGAAACTGAGGGCCATAGAAATGGAGCAATTGGGTAATTCAGAGAAGGGTCAGCCCCAGGATTTAACTCTAGTTTTTTAAAACCCTAGGAAAATCACTCTGTAATTGGGATTCACACTACCCGCTGTGTACAAAACACCTGTTAGCTTTCTCAGATTTCTTCTCTGTTGGGAAGTATCTTCTCAGACTTGATATTTAAATGTGAAAGTATGTCTTAATGGCTTGTATCTGTATGTCTCCCAAAGCCTCATGCAGTCATAGGTGAGGCCTTTCAGAGATAGCTAGATCTAGAGTGTGAGGTTCTTGGATCAAGGATGTGAGGCTGGAACTGCTCCATAGTGCAATGCTAGGGTTAAGTTGAAGTGCTACCCTAAGGGCAGGTAACCTGGGTAAAATAAAAGAGACAGAAAGAGGGTTGTCACTGTTGTTGCTTGTCACTTGTTGCTTGCTACCTTCTGCCTGCCTGCTCTGTGATGCCCCTCTGCCATGTCACCCTGCCTTGGAGACAACCATCTAAGAACTGAAACCTCTACAAACTGTGAGCAACAATAAACACCTTGGGTGCTGGGTATATTGTCTCTGCAAAGAGAAAAGTAATTAAGATATATGTACAGGAGCTTCCATGGCTCAGGCAGAGGAGACACTGGTACTCTAAGACAATGGTCCCCCACCTTTATATCACCAGGACCAGTTGTGGAAGACAATTTTTCTATGGACCAGGGTGGGAAGGAGGGATGATTTCAGGATAATTCAAGGACTTTATTATTTATTATAACATAATAAAATAACCATAATGCAGAATCAGTAGGTGCCCTGAGCTTGTTTTCTTGCAACAAGAGCAGTCTTATATGGGGTGATGGAAAACAATGGCACCCAAAGTTGTCTTGCTTATGTCCAATCCATTACTAACCTCATTTTTGTTGCTATCACTGCAAAAAGCCCTGAAAGATAGAGGGTTAAAAATACAGGCAACCTG
>PVIC010034930.1:0-19385 GCA_004025085.1 Thryonomys swinderianus | reverse complement strand
AAAATAAAATCTATGTCTGTGAATGTTTTCTGGAATTTATTATAAAAATAAGTAAATAGGGCCGGAGGGTTAGCTCAGTGGTTCCGGCGCCTGCCTCGCAAGCGCAAGGTCCTGAGTTCGATCCCCGGAAACCACATATAATGCTGGGCGTGGAGACTCACGCCCACCAGCAATCAACGCCGCATACCACAATGCCGGGCGTGGTGGCTCACGCCTGTCATCCCAGCACTCGGGAGGCAGAGACAAAAGGATTGCTGAGTTCGCGGCGGCTTGCCTGGGCTACACAGTGAGCTCAGGGCCAGCCTGAACTACAAAGCGAGACCCTGTCTCAAAAAAAAAAAAAAAAAAAAAAGTAAATAAACTCACATTAATCAATAAGGAAAATAGCAAATAAAATGCACACACACATTTTAGAATGCTCTCTAACCATTAACCATATCTGTAAAATACCGCAAGAGAATATTTGACATAGACAATTAAAAAAGAAGATACAGGGCCAGAGATTTAGCTCAGTGGTCCTGGCACTTGCCTCACAAGCTCAAGGTCCTGAGTTCGATCCCGGTAACCACATACAATGCTGGACATGGTGACTCGCGCCCACCAGCAATCAATAGCCACATACCACGCTGCCAGGCGTGGTGGCTCACACCTGTCATCCCAGCACTCGGGAGGCAGAGACAGGAGGATTGCTGAGTTCGAGGCTTGCCTGAGCTACATAGTGAGCTCAGGGCCAGCCTGAACTACAAAGCGAAACCCTGTCTAAAAAAAAAAAAAAAAAGATACAAACTACATATACAACATGATTTTAATTGTGTAAAATATATGCATATACATACATGGAATAAATATTATAAAACTATATGGAAAGGGTTATTAGTGATTATCTCTAAGTATTTTCTTTATATTTTATCATACACTATTTTAGGTTTTAGAATGACTAGTATGTCTTTTATATTAAAAAGTTATTTGTTGGGCCGGAGATTTAGCTCAGTGGTTCCAGTGCCTGCCTCACAAGGGCAAGATCCTGAGTTGGATCCCAGTAACCACATACAGTGTTGGGCGTGGTAACTCACACCCACCCGCAATCAATACCACATACCACAGTGCCAGGCATAGTGGCTCACGCCTGTAATCCCAGCACTCAGGAGGCAGAGACAGGAGAATTGTTGAGTTTGAGGCTTGCCTCGGCTACATAGTGAGCTCAGAGCCAGCCAGAACAACAAACCCTGTCTTAAAAAAAAAAAAAATTAATTAATTTTTTAAAATATTTGTTAAAAGTATATCCAGTTCAGTACTACTCAACTAAAGAGAACATGATTTCTTCCCACTGGCACCCTGTAATAACAGAGTGTGCTGAGAATGGCCATGTCTTCTGAAACTCATATTATGTTCCATACACCTTCCCCAGCTTTGTACATACCTTACTTCATCCTTACAAAACGCCTTTACTCGTGAATTAATACAATCTTTCCATCGTTTCAGATGTGAAAACTGAGGCAGAAAGACATTTGAAATATCCCTGAAATACTACTGAGTGACAGGCTCCAGCTATGAATCCCACAATCAGGCCCATGTGTCAAGGATCCTCACCAGGCAGAGCACTGCAGTGGTTTGGATCTTCATGCTCCCCCAGAGGCCTGAGTGCAGAAGGTTTGGTCACCAACCTGCAGTGCTACTGGGAGGTGGTGTCACCATGAAAAAGGAGGCCCAGTGTCCTCCAAGGACACTGGAGGGAGTCCTGTCCTCCAAGAAGATGCTGAGACCCTGGTCCTTCCTCTCTGTTTTGCTCCCTGGCCCCCATGGACTATTCAGCTTCCTCTACCACATGGTTCCACCACAATATTCTGTCTCAACACAAGCCCAAAATCAACAGGCAAACCAACCATGGACTGAAAATTTCAAAACTGTGAGCCAAAATAAAACTTCCCTCAACCACAGATGAAATCCCAAGTTCTCAACAGAAATTAAATAACAAAAATCATTAATACAAGCATAAGAAACCACAATGAAATCTTCCAATATATGCACCAGTAGAGCCAAATGGCCATATATGCCAAATATATACCCAAAGAGCTAGATGCAGAGAAATCCCCCAACTGGATGCTCCTGGAGAAATTCCCATGATAAGTAATCACATTTCCTTCCATAGAACAAGAGGCCTCTACCAATGAACTAGCATGCTGTTGGAATCCCTTTGGTTAGTCCCTAGAATAATGTTCCCAATTACTGTAGAGACCTGGGCACCAGTCCTTTAGCAAGTCCTCTGACCATTCAGTGCCACATGTACTAATGAGCTATCTTGAGTAATATCTAGCTGTGAACCAGGTTACAATATCATCCTATTCCTTGGCCCATTCATATCACAGACAGTTGAAAAAGAAAAAAAAAGAAGAACTAAGACAGCAACTCTAGCTTCTGGGTGACCATGAATAAGCCATGGGATAAGCCAGAAACTTACTCTGTTTATATTTAACAATAGACTCAACTCACTAGATTAAAGCCATAGCCATTACAACCTTGGAAATGGAAGAAAGAGAGTGGAAATCATATATCATCAGTTCAAAGACCAGCACAGTAGAACAATTTAGCCTTTTAAGGAAAACACTATTAGATGAAAATCAGAATTCCCTGTCAGGACCATCCCAGAATATTGCTAGAATTTTTTCCATTAAGCCCTAAGGAACAACTGAAATACTAGTAAAAGCCCATTTTCAAAGAAAATGTTAAAGTCAAAAGTATATGCAATATACTGAAATGCTCAGCAGCAGTAAGAACTGTTGTCTTGTCACTCCTGCCTAGGAATAGAATTAGCTGAAACTAGATCTTCCAATTTAATCCTAGTATTCTTACCCCATACATAATGTCCATATATACTGCCAGGAGGAATTAGTGGCTAGACAATAAACGGTACAGGATAACCAAATACTTCAGTTGCAAAACCCAGTATATCACTGAAAGTTCAGCTGAAAGCAAATGAAGACCTGAAAGTTTCCACGCACTGCCTGCTAAACAAAGACTGACAATGGCTAAAGTGAGCATTTGTTCTGACAGTGGCCTACCAATGCTGTTTTATCATTGCAGAGATAAAAGTATATATGCTAGTATAGAACATGTCTGGTGGATCACATATCCCTGTCACATAAACAAGTTTGGACTTCTACTACATTAAATACCTGACATGCATCAGTGAACAGAAATTGCTAATAATTTTAAGCATCTGAATGCTCAAACAAACTGAACATTATTCATATTTAATTTTGCTATGTTTCACCAGGCAGGGATAAGCCACAGTTTAGCCCAAGTGCCTCACTGAAATGATGTTCCATTGATGATTTATTGATCATCTCCTTTAAGATGCTTGGCTTTGAAATAAACTTTTATATATTTGTTTGAAAGATTTGACTATTTATCGATCATGTCACTTTAGATTTTATAGGTTAGCATAAAAATTCATAAGCACATCACTGTCAATGAAGGTGTCAACATAATTCATGACAAACTCTTGAGGAGGCTCAGCATTTGATTTCAGCTTGAGCAAACCATGAAAACAACTAAGCCCTGACTGGCAAGATTTCACTCACAGGTCCTGTAAGAACCTGGCAGTTTACAGACAGTGAAAGCACTTGAATGCCCCTGGGGAAGACTCAAGAAATGTGAGAATTCGATTGACATGTGGGGTTTGTGAACTCCATTTATACCCAAGTATAAATACCCAGCCTTTGTAAATCAGGATCTACTCCTTGGATAACTTCTATCAGTTCTCCTCAGTGTTAATTATACCATTAACAGAGGGGATTAACCAGAGATAGGTAGGCACATGGGACTCTCTAATAGTTGTTGACAATGACATATAAAACAAATATCTACACTCCAGCCTGAAACTTCCATTAGAATCTCAAAGGTTAAGTAGTTACTTATCCAAACTTGCTCCATAAAACTCAGGATGCAATTTTCCCCTGAATAAAGAAGCTCCTTTTCCTCCTCTCTTGGGAAGAGAAGCTGGACAACTGGGTGTAAAATTCCAGAATACCCATTAATGTCTGCATCCTCCAGCTCTCTTGCTAGAGGAGAACTGTTTACTTGCACAATAACCACATCTGAATATATCTGCTAAGTTCAAATAGGACATTTGTCTATGCCATAATCGGACATCTCTGAGCTTAGCAAAACATAAGTGATGTTATCTGCCCAGGCATGTCTTGATTTATAGTCCATTAAATAAGGACTGTATTACATGCATTCAAGTAGGAGACACTCAAGGTCATCATAATGAAACTTCTTTGTCTGTTAATACTCAAACACAGATTCATACTCATCTGTTCAGATGCAAACTGGTCCATAAGGAATGAGAACATAAAGTTAACCGTTGTGGGTAGGGAAGGTTCTAGATTATTAAACAATCATCCTTCTCAATAAAGCTCTACTTAGTTCAAAGGAGTTGGAAGCAGCCCAGGTCCCCAGAACACAAATTCAATACCCATAAAAGTGCAGGCCCCAGAGACAGCAACCACATCTCTGGAAATTTTCTCCACATCAGCCAAAGCAAAGGCCTGGCTAAAGAAGGACCAACTCCTAACTTCTTCAGAGCAACAAGGTCCCTCCAACTCCAGCAGACTTCAGGGCTTTCTCCCTTGCACAGTAGACAAACATCCTTCTAAGAACAGGTCAGGTCATCAAGGGACTACATGACCACAGGCACCTGCAGGCCTAAAAGAGAAATGTGGATTCCTCTCGAAATCCAATCCCACAGGAGGCCAAGGCACATGATTGCCATGAGGCTAAGACCAACTTGAGCAACATGAGGAGCTCACAACCAGCCTGAAGTGCACTGTGAGACCCTGTCTCAAAAAACAAAACAGCAAAAAATCCAATCCCATTTAGTCTAGAGAGGATATCCTAATAACATAGCCAAACATGGTGGTACATGCCTGGGATCCTAGCACTCAGGGAGGCTGATCCTAGCACTCAGGACAACTGCAAGTTCAAGCCTAGCTAAGGCCATTTGTCAACTTAGCAAGATCCAATCTCAAACAAATTAAAACATTTTTAAAGGGTAAGGATGTAGCTTAGTATAAAGGCCTTGGGTTCAATCCCAATTACAAAAGAAAGGGAGAAAAATCCAATACCAAGCTATGATCTTTAGAGAAAGAATTTCTTAAATGAAATCGTTCAAGAGACATCACCGCCTCAAGAAGATAATGAACAAAAGAGATCATACTGTCTCTTCTGGTAATGACTGTCAAGATGTCCTAGCTCATGGTGCTACTGCAACTGTCAAAATTCCTAGCTTAAATTACTCTACAGAAATGAAAAATTGGCTCCTTTCTCTCATTGATAAAATAACAGGTGGCTATTCTCCACAGCAACAATGGCACCTTTACACACATGTTGATACCTTTTGCATGTCTCCTCTAAATCAACTCACTTCTTTAGCTTTTCTCCTGATATTACATTATTTTCCCCTGGCAATGATGATTCATTAATTTTTTCTTCTGTCTAATAGAATCCTAACATGAGGAGAGGACATGGGAGCAGGGAGGACCATACTGTAATTCCTGAGATCAGGACATTGAATGCCTTGCCACTGATGTGTTCCCAGGGCCTAGGAAGGATCAGAATAGCACTGAGCACCAGGAAAGTATGGAATCAGGAAGACCCACCTGAACCTAGGAGCTCAGATTCCACACAGTTCCCTAACTCTCAGGAAGACTTGTGCATAAAGGACCTAGACCCCAGCGATCACTAGGTACTTCAAAGGCTGGTGCAGGAAGAAGGTCAGTTGCTGGAATTTTGTAACATGTAAGGGTCAGTAGGGAAGGACCACTGGTAGTCTTTTCTCTATAAACCAGGAAGATTAAGACAGAGGCTACTAATTGATATTTCTCTTAAACCAGACATGATGGCTTACTAAAGTTTTCCAAATGGCCTTCTAGTTAACATTTCAGCCCAGAGGTTTATGATAGAGAGAGCCTGTCCTTTCAAGAGAAGGCAGAATTCCTTAGGAAAAAAAGAAAAGAGAGGTCAGTTCAAATTCTAGAAATAATTAAACACAATGGGAGAAGAGTTGAAGAGCACCAAATTGTTGGAAGTGATGTCACACCACCCAAAATGGAATCAAAAAGAACTGAGTTCAAATCTTGATTCCACCACAGCACTGCAACACAACTCAACCTACTTTAAATCTAAGTCTCAGTTTCTTTTTCTATAACAATTCCTTCAGGAACATATTCAAAAGTTCTGGGCCCAAAGAATATCAAAAGAGCAACAACAATGCGAGATGTGGTGGCTCATGCCTGTAATCCCAGCACTAGGGAGGCAGAGGTAGGAAGATTGCTGAG
This sequence comes from Thryonomys swinderianus, assembly GCA_004025085.1. Taxonomy (NCBI): domain Eukaryota; kingdom Metazoa; phylum Chordata; class Mammalia; order Rodentia; family Thryonomyidae; genus Thryonomys; species Thryonomys swinderianus. Next base: position 13,047 of record PVIC010034930.1, on the reverse strand, counting down.
TTCAAGGCTTGTCTGGGCTACATAGTGAGCTGAGGGCCAGCCTGAACTACAAAGCAAGACCCTGACTCAAAAAAAAAAAAAAAAAAGGACCAATAACAAGGCATTAAGGCAAACAGAGGGCTCTTCTAAGGCCAGACACATGGAAAGCCACCTCTAACTTTAAGAACTTGGTAAGTTTTATCAAGCCTTTACATTAATTCCACATTTGTTGCTTTTGTTCTCCTATGCCTGTTTACATGTAGGCACATTAAGAAATAATTTTTTTAAAAAACTAAGGACTTCAAAAGAAAAACTAAGAGGCTTTATTGATGTTAAACTTACTTACATGGATAACTGCACCACAATTTTAAAATATTCAGGGAATCCACACTGAGGTATTTACTAGCAAAGAGCCAGAAGGTATCCAGTTTATTCTCAAATGACTGAAAAAAGTGTGCATTTGCATGTGTGCATGTGCACACAAGTGTGTATGTGTATAGAAAGAGGCTATACATGTACACAGTGAGAAAGTAAATTGGGTAAAAGTTATCCTAACATAAAGGGCCTGTGAGAATCTAGAGGGAAGAAATGGGAAGGAAAAAATACTATCAGGGGCAAAATTGTACACTGTACAGATAAGGCCATTTCCAGTTGGCTAACTGCTAAGTCCTCAGCAAGAACCTTAGTCAAAAAGTATTTAAGGGCCGGAGGGTTAGCTCAGTGGTTCCGGCGCCTGCCTTGCGAGCGCAAGGACCTGAGTTTGATCCCCGGTAACCACATAAAATGCTGGGCGTGGAGACCCGCCCACCAACAATCAATACGCATACCACAGTGCCAGGCGTGGTGGCTCACGCCTGTAATCCCAGCACTTGGGAGGCAGAGACAAGAGGATTGCTGAGTTCGCGGCGGCTTGCCTGGGCACCATAGTGAGCTCAGGGCCAGCCTGAACTACAAAGCAAGACCCTGTCTCAAAAAGCAAAAAAAAAAAAAAAAAATTTAAAGCATGAAGAAGAAAAGAGCAACATCCCTTTGTCAAACTAGGGGTATAAGGACCCAGGATAGGGATAGATGATTGCTACTTATACCAGCACCTGGAAATCAGCAAGCTGCTTTGCTGAGAAAGCGAACAAGACAGCTGGGAATGTAGCTCAGTGACACCACATCCTTCTAGCAAGGGTAAGGTCCTAAATTTGATCCCTGGTACTGGAAAAAAAGAAGGGAAAAAAAGAGAAAGAAATCAAGGAATCCTGTGCAGTCATGGGTGCGGACTCCTGTGCAGCATGATGCAGACCACACCCTATAGCTACAGCACCAGAGTGCCTTTCACCACGCACTTATAATTACACTAGACTCATTTTAGCCCCAGCTTTTAACCTGGCCAGGCCTGGAGGCTCTGGTTGATAAAAGGTAGGCTGTTACTGGGGCCAGGGATTTAGTTCAGTGGTTCCAGCATCTGCCTTGCAAGCACAAGGTCCTGAATTCAATCCTCCATAGCCACATAGTACAGTACTGGGCTCATGCCCACCAGCAATCAGTACCACACACCACAATGCCTGGCATAGTGGTGCATGCCTGTAATCAGGAGGCAGAGAGGCAAGAGGATTATTGTGAGTTCGAGGGTTGCCTGGGCTACATAGTGAGTTCAGGGCCAGCCTGAACTACAAAGTGAGACACTGTCTCAAAACATGAAAAAGTAGTAACTGACTCATTCACTAAATGCTTACTAGGCACCCTCATATGCCAGGCCCTAAAGTCATGTTTTTTGTTCCCCCAGAGCTTTCATTTTAGAAGGGAGCTCCAAAATTGACTACTGTAAATATCCTAAAGTTTCTTTCAGTCCTGAAAATTCTATATAAAAACTTTGGGGGATTGTTATTAGAAAAATAAATAGAACTACTCTCTAAAATACAGCAAATGCATGCTTGCTTAGAGATGAAAGTATATTCAAGATGATCTAAATTTCGTAGCTTTAAAAGTCTGTTTACACAGAGCAGTGAAATGCTTGAGCGCAATATATAATAAGCCATCTGCCAATAATTAAACTGATTTTATCTCCAAAATTTCTGTTCACTGATGTAGTCTGAATAGTAAGAGTTCAAAAGCTTCACAAGGCTAGGAAAGACATTAGGCAATACTTTTTAAAGCAATAAATTCATCAATGAGAGAAGTAACTTTCAAGTGTAGATTAATGATTAATGTTAAAACATCGAAAGTATTTTAATTTTCTGCTTCATTAGTCTCCCTTATTCACATTCCACTAACATGAAATGGTTACAAAGGCTAATTTTGTTAAAGACCTTGGAGAAAAGAGGAAAGAATTTCTTCCACAAATACTAAGATAATAAAATAGAAAACCAATAATAATGTTTTACCAATTTATATAAATTAATCTAATTTAGAAATAATTTAATACTGTGATTTATGCAGCACTTGTTCTCTAGTCAAGAAAAAAATTATATTACTATTATCAGAAATATAGTACCTATGGTTGTTAGATATTAAATGTCTGCACTAATTTATATAATTTAGGAAAAATGGTAAGGGAGAAGAGATCATAAATATAATTAGAGCTCAAAATAAGAGACATAGGAGAATATTAGCTCCCACATGGATTGTCAGAGGCTCAAGCAAGAAGGCAAATCTACAAACACAGACTGTAAGTTGAGAAGTTAAGACTAAGTATTTGTCCTTGAAAAACAAAATCCTCCTGTCACTGGCTGACATCATTCACCAGGATCTGGATTACCTTCGTGTTTTGGCTGACACAGAGAGGGACTGTTCCAACAGTCAGCTTCCACAGAGGCCATTCATCTGTGGCTTTACAAAGCAGCAACTTCAAAACTTGCATTCCAAGAAATGAAAAATGCTCTGAACGTCCTTTGGATCCATAGAGTCAAAACTTTACCAGGATAATAAATTATCATATAGTGAACTTATTGTGATCTAAATGCTACACGGGTTAGGTTACTCTATTCATAAAGTTCAACATCCAGTCCCCACAGAGTTAACTATAAAGACTTACACACACACACACACATACACACACACACACAGAGTTAGTTGGATGCAACCAGGTGGGAGAGCACAGCCTCACAGAGCCCTGCTGTCTTCAGTGATAGGAGCCACAGCCAGGGCCGAGGACCCTCAGGCCTCCAACAGCTCCACAAGCAATATTTCCATACTCACTGGGTAGGTACACAGGGTGCTTGAAACATTCCCATGCAAAAAATGTATGTCACAATACTCGGGAAACACAAAGAGTTCACCATTTCTGAAAATCAGAAAATGCAGAGATTTGCAAATGTATCACACAGAAAATCCACTTAGCGTTTCATAACACTTAACTCAGATCATACAGGTCAGCTGAGATGGAATGGCAAAATGCTAGCTTTAGAATTAACCCTGGGATGTACTGTTTGGTATTAACATGCACCCATCACTTATTTCTCATCTACAAAAGGATAATGATTTTAGCCAGAGTTTTACAAAGGGGCAAGGGGTGATAGCATGATGAAAAGCAAGGATTTTGTTGGAAAGAGAATGCACAAATGTATATGGTATGTAGGATAATGTTTTCAGAGATTTCACATATGCTCTCAAGCCCAGCTATGCGTTGGGCAGAATCCCTTAGCAGACGGCTCCTCAAGCCCTGGTTACCTCTGATGTGCTGTGCATCACTGCACACCAGGTACTACTTCTTTCCTTAACTGGGTCTTCTTGTATTTTAAACGTGGAGGTACCTATTTTTAAATCCATAGTGCAAAGGAAAATTACCTAGGCATTTCTAGCCCTCAAATCTCCTACTTGGAAATCTGAGCATAGAGACACAGTTCAAGGTCTTTGTCATTAGCTGTACACCTCATTTTTCATTTAGAGGAAAATAGTTCCTTCCCTTCCATCTTTGTTTTGTTCTTTGGAGAATTTACACTCAAGCACAAGGGTCACAGAGCAGCGCTGTTCACAATCACCTGTGGATCTTGTGGAAATACAGATTCCCATCAAGGCGGCTCTCAGCAGGATCATGAGTCTGCATTTCCAACAGGCTCCCAAGGACCTCTCAGGCAGACAACAGCGTTCAATCGACATTTGGGGTTTCCCAGCACCCCTATTCCAACTCAGCATCAAGGCAATTCACCATACTGTCCCCTCTGCAGAGTTTCTAGCAACCTCTAAAGCGCTTTGAAACTCTCTTAAAACAAAACTAACCTCATTTCCTGGGTGATTTAAAAGAGATAACTCTGTGTAACATATCATCATGTCACAATAGTAGAAAAACTGGATTTTAGAGTCTGACAGGTGTGAATTTGATCAGTATAATCTAACAATGAGAAATGTGGCTGTTTACCTTTATATTAAAACAGTCAGCACTGCAAATTCTAGTAACAGCCTTGATTTGTCATCAATGTAACACCTTCCATAGGTGGCCCCAAAATATTCAATACAGCATCATCCACTGATTCCTTCCAACAACACCTGAACTATCTTAATATCTACCTGAAATTCCTTTGTGTCTCCTATAAGATCCTATATAAAAGAAAACCATATATCCTGCAAGGCAAGAGTGATCCTAAGACAAGACAGATCCGTTCTGAGACTTCTAGGAATAAGATAGCACTAACTTTGTGGAATAACAGAGACCCTGAGCATGAGTTTTCTAACATGTAGCCTGATGGAAATAGACTAAATGTCTACAAAAGCTGACTACAAAATATGTATGGTTCCCTATGTCTCTTGTTTCTCCAAAATGGATAAATAATTCTAATAAAATTCAAGATTACACTTGATATATTCCAAATGATGGCATGGTTCACTTAATTCCTGCATTTCATATTTATTTCTGTATCAATTATCCCACTGTGAACAGTACAGTCCCCATCACAGATTAATCAAAACATGATTGATCTGTTCTTTGTTGTCCATTGTTTTAACCAGGAGATGGTGGATGACGCTGTGAAGTCAGTTAATGCTCAGAGTTATATCATTGTGCAGCAAACACACTGAGGTAATTACATTTAAGAGTTCTAAAAAAGCATTATATTATGATGAGATGAAATAAATGTTAGAAAAGAGAAAAATAAACATGCAAAGGTGAACATAACACTTGCTGTACTCTTCTACAATCTTTATAAAGATATCTATCACTTTCATCCAACCATATGAATAACTGCACACTGTATAAAATCAATAAACTCATACTTGATTTTCTTTGATCAGAATAATATATTTTCCAACCTTTAATGTACTGATTCTCACCTCTCCCAGTATATCAAAATCACAGATAGACAGACAGACAGATAGACAGACAGAAGAGAGGGGAGGGGAGGGAAGGGGAGGGGAGGGGAGGATGTTGAATTGAGACATTTACCCCACCCTCAGACCCACCATGTAAGTGTTTTGGGGTAGAATTCAACCACTAGGTTTTTTTTTTTGGGGGGGGGTGGTTTGAGACAGGGTCTTGCTTTGGCCCTGAGCACACTAAGTAGCCTAGGCAAGCCTCAAACTCAGCAACCCTCCATTTGTCTACCACCCAAGTGCTGGATTACAGGCATGAGCTACCATGCTTGGCATTGTAGTATGTGGTACTCATTGCTGGTGGACATCAGTCACCACACCCAGTATTGTATGTAGTTACCGAGATCGAACCAGGGACCTTGTGCTTGCTAGGTAGGCACTGGAACCACTCAGCTAAATCTCCAGCCCAACCACCAGTATTTTTTAAAAGATACCCTAGAATATTCAAATATATAGTCAGAGTTGAAAATTTATTTAATTAGTCATTGGCTTTCAAATCATTTTAAAACATGTTATTGAGACTATAGATTATTTTTCTCTAGTTTAACTTTTTCTTATGCTTTTTAACTTTTCTATAGTGACCCATACTGCTATCATAAAAAATAAGGTAAAATAAGGCCAAGAATTTAGCTCAGTGGTTCTGGTGCTTGCCTCAAAAGCACAAGGTCCTGAATGCAATCTCCAGCACAGATAGATTAGATAGATAGATAGATGACAGACAGACAGACAGACAGACAGACAGACAGACAGACAGACAGACAGACAGACAGACAGATAGATAGATAGATAGATAGATAGATAGATAGATAGATAGATAGATAGATAGATAGATAGATAGATGGACGGACGGATGGACAGACGGACGGATGGATGGTTGGATGGATGAAGTAAAACAGAGTGAAAAAGTGTTTTTAGAAAGCAGCATTACAAAATTCCATACATAGATAACACTTACATATTCTTCTATAGTAGAAGAATAGACTTTTGTATGTTTATCTATATTCAAACGCTTTATAGCAAAGTCCTTTTTATTTTTCCTGTGCTGGTGACTGAATCCATGGGAAGCAAGTACTTCATGACTGAGCTACATCCTAGCCCTCCACCCTTCTCATTTGATATGTCTGCTCCCCATACCCTTCAAGATGCAGTGTAACTCAGGTTAGCAACACAGAAAACAAGTATTATCAAATACATAAATTCAATAGTTTTGTTGAGATAATACACATTGGTCATCTTAGTTCTGGGGTTTTTAATCTAACAGGATTGAATTGGCTACTCACTGAAATTAATTGTAAAATTCTAAAAATCTCCAAATGCCCTGGTCATAACCAGGGATGGCAAACCTATGACATGTGTGCCACAGCTAGCTGCTTTTATCATTGAAAGCTCTAAAAGGTACACCATCACTGGTTATGGAAAGTTCCAGAAAGACTTTTTAGAACAATAAAAGCTGAACCTCTGGACTAGGACTTGGGTAACCTCCCTTCTCCATGATTCCAATGGGCAGTGGCTGGGATCCACTGCCTTAAAGATTAAACAATTACAAAATTCTCCAAATGGAGATAAACTCTGGTTAGCTTAAAAACACAATGCCACAGCCGGGCGTGGTGGCTCACGCCTGTAATCCCAGCACTTGGGAGGCAGAGACAAGAGGATTGCTGAGTTTGAGGCTTGCCTGGGCTACATAGTTAGCTCAGGACCAGCTTGAACTACAAAGCGAAACCCTGTCTCAAAAAATATATATATATATAAAAAAACACAATGCCACAAAATTATGACATTGGCAGTTTCAAAGAATGGCCATTTACAGATAAACATTGATGGTCAATTAATTTAAAGTTGACAAGGGGTACATGTTCACTGTTTTTCCTTTTGACTGAGCATAAACCATTATCCTCTACATTTAAATAGAAGTATGAGAAGACTTGTCACAGCCAAGAGATGAATATGGGAAAAACAAAATTAAACCTAAAAAGTTTTTGCAGATCCTACACTAACCTTTTCAGATAGGTATTTATTTCTCAGAACAGTTTTGCTCCCTGTGAGTCAGTATTGTGCTCTCACATTGCTTAAAATTCTTAGATGAAGCCCTAGGTGCTGTCCATTTTTGCTTATTTAAAAAGATGAAATAAAAATGCATCTTTTTGTTCTTTTCTCATACTCCCAGCCTTCCTTCCTATTCTCTTACTGAGACAACAGGTGCTTCTGTCCTGGTATGGGTGTGCTCTACACTATTCCACACTGCTGGTGGTAAGAATTACCTCATTGACAGCAGTCCCTTCTGCAAGTGGAAATTTTCAGACATGCAGCAGACTTTTAATAGTATACAAAATACTGTAATCAAACAGCTTTTACTAACAGTGCTATTTTGATAAGTGGAATCTCCAATTTCAGAATTGAATAAAATACATGGACACTCTACATGGCACTCTAGAAAGTATTAATAAATTTTAAAAGCTGAAGAAAATCTTCTATAAATAGACTTATTTTCATTCATTCTAAAGCACCACAATAATCTTTCTAATATACACTTGGATTCTCAGAAGTGACTTTGTTTCTCTTGTCCATCTCAGAAGTAGTAGTAGCGGTCTTCTTTTCTGAATTCTCCATAGCAAAAGCCTGAGTGAAGAGAGAAGGATGGTAACCAGAGGACTATTTGGTCCACAGAAAAATGTTAAAAACCAAACCTAAGCATGTGTAAAAATAGCAGAACACTAGATGGCTTTGATCTACCCTATTAAATAAAATGAGGAAATTAATTCAGGATATTTTATTAAACACCTACTATAAGCAATGGATGCTACTATGCACTGGAAAAAAAGAACAGTCTCTGATCTTACTGTACTTGGGGTAGGAGACAAAAATTAAACTCCTTGTTACACAATTAATGGCTTTATTACAATAACAATGTGGAATGAGGCAGCAGCACAGGATGATGGAGAATACTACCTAGAGCCTAAGCTGGTCTGGAAAGTCAGAACAGGCTTCACTGTAGAAAGGATATTTATGGTGGGACCCAAAAGATGGACTGGAAGTTGATTAAGAAAAAGGGCTGGCTTCATGAGCAAGAACTGCAAATGTCAGTGGAGATGGGGTGCTAGGCACAGTAGGGTTGGAAGACAAATAGGTACCGACAGGGAAGGAGCAAGTGCTGCTGTAGACACATGAGTCCAAGGACCTAGAGGGCATCAGTGGAGGCAGCAAGTGGTGCTGTGCTGGTTGTGTGAGTACCGAGCCCAGAGGAAAGGCCTGCCACAGGAACACCCCACCTGCATCTACAAAGAGTGCTGAAGGTGTGGGTGTAGGTGAAACCACTTCACACTAGGCTACAGCCTTTAAAGTACAAATCTGGGTATTCCTTTGAAATTAACAGTTTACTGTAAAATTCTCAGATTTGCTCAAGGAGCCCTAAAATAAAACATGCGGTTTATCGGAGTGACCTCATTTACACAGTAAGAAAAGATAGACTGCAGTTTTTCAGCTTTGTTTTGACATATGGGAGACAGGAGGCTCTCATGATTACAAATGCAATCACTAATAATTATTACTGTGGCCCAAGAAAAAAATCTGGATCTTTTGTGCAACTAAATTAAATAATTACAATGCTCTGGAAAAACCTTGAGTCTACTGATAGAAAGATATTTCATCCTCCAGTCAATCTCTACGCATACATTAGGCACAGAGTAGGAAAGACAATTGAGGAAATGAGAGAGCAAAGGAAACTTAATTATAATTATGGAAATGCAGCTTAAGGAACAAAGGCTTAAATTTGTAACATAGGTCTGAGGGGAAATAATTCTCATTAAGTAACCACTTAAAATATGAGAAGTCTGCAAATCTGAAGGAAAGCTGACTTTATTAAACACATTATTTTTTCTTTCTGATTAAGTAATTAGAAATTGGTATTCCCAAGCACAAAGAAATAAAACAATTAAGAGCCTTTCTATTTGGCTGACCTCCCAGTGGCCACAGTTTTAAGAAGAGGAACTTGAAAGTCCAGTGGAAAAGGCCAGCCAAAGAGCTTTCTTGAAAGCAAATAGGCTTGTTTAAAACAATGAGAGTTAAAGCTTTGAACAATGAATGTTACTTCTCACCTTCTCAGACTGCACACCCAGACCCCATTTGCCATTTTGCTGGATTCCCAACAGGGATCTTTAACCCTTTCTATCATTTCACAATATGAATGGCTTCATCATAGAGAATTTGACAGATCACAGTGGGACTAGTTTCCAGGTGAAATCTTTTCACTGAATTTGATTTCCATTGAGGAAACAAGGCCAATGCTGAGGTATCTCAACATATTTTTTTGTAGGTATCGATCCTTGTTTGGTTCTGATTAACTACACAACTTTATAAGATGCAAGCATAGAGTAGAATAGTAATGCATCAGGGACCAGAATGTAGAATACTAGCAGACAGATTCTTGCCAAGAGGGGCTCTAGAGGAGTCCAAGGAGAACTCTAAGAGGCTGGACAGTGGAATTACACATCACAATGCCCACATCCCATTATGTGAGTGGCACCCAAAGTGTCCAGGATGGCAAGAAAAGTACCCTGATGAGTGAGACTGGGAGTCACATCTCTCCCTCTCAAAGACAAGCAAGGAAGAACTACAGTTGAATGACTGAGATTTCTTCAGGTAGAGCCATAAAGGAACAGCCCCCATAACACTGTGAGAAGAGACTCCAGTCAATCATCTGAGAGAAAGCCACACAATAGCCACGGGGAACTGGGAACACAAAAGAGGTGAGTAGGTCCTCTAAAGAGTCCTGGTGACAGCAGAGCCAGGGAGGAATTAGACATGCATAGATGATGAAACCAGAGAGGCTCAGACCTCCTCCCCAGTGACACTGTGAGTTAGCAGATGTTTTGTCCCCATCCTTCTTCCCTGTACTAAACCTGGCTAGCAAGGCCTTCAGTTTCTCTTCGGAGGAGGGAGCAGACAGGAGAAGATCCCCTCCTTCTCCTCAGCCACCATCAGCTACATCAGGGGTAACAGAGAGGTGAGGTTTAAGTGAGTTTTAGATTACAGTCTTAAAATGAATCAAACCCTAAAATCCAAAAGGAGCTACAAAGTAAGAGTTTAGCCAACACAGTACAATGGAACAGAATGCTTTCTAAAGAATGCATTGGAGAAAAAATAAAACAATTTCACATATATATACTACACTAAATCATAAAGAAAAAAATGAATTTAAAGTTTCAAAACGTAAATAGCACTTCATTGAAGCATTCATTCTCATCTTTGAAAATTCAAGGAAGAGTACACACTCCCAAAAGATTATAAGAACAACTACGTTACATAACATTTTAAAGGTTATAGGCTTGGTTTTCTACTTTACAAATAAATATCTACTTCTGTAAAGCCTATACGAATAGCTATCATTTTCCTCAAACAGGGAAAAAAGAGTATAAACTTAGTCACTTAATTCACATCAAATTCCCCAAGTATTCTCTATTTAAAAATCGAATGAGCACAGGAAGTAAAGAAAAAAGCATTGTTTTTTTTTTTAATTTTAGCATCTGGAAAGGGGTTTAGATGCCACTTGCCCTACTCCCAGCAATTTGTTGATATGGAAATTGTGAACACAAAGAGAACAATTTATGGAAGGGAGCCAAGCTGGAGGGAGCCCCGCCCCCAAAGGTTTCATCTAGACTTTGGCTGCACTTTCAGTGCCCCTCTCTAGTGCAACATGCACTTCAAGATGGACATTACTGTCACGTTGGTGACCGTGAGTGGGGCTGACGAGGCTGGAGTGGGCTACAACAGGAAACTCCTGAGCAAAGTTTCCAGGAGGACTTCTACTGTAACTTATAAAATTTAATGGACTCGGGGCTGGAGATTTAGCTCAGTGGTTCTGGCACCAGCCTAGCAAGCAAAAGGTCCTGAGTTCAATCCCTGGTAACCACAAACAACAATACCGGGTGTGATGACACACCCACCAACAATCAGTACCAAATACCACAATGCCTGTCAGGTGTGGTGGCTCAACCCTGTAATCAGAGCAGTCGGGAGGCAGAGGTAGGAGGATCGCTGAGTTCAAGGAGCTCAGGGCCAGCCTGAGCTACAAAGTAAGACCCTGTCCCCTCCCCCCCAAAAAAATTAATGGACTCAAGTGCATTTTCTCCCTTAAGGCTTATTTTTTTAACCTTTCCTCTCAACTTTTCTTTGAAATTATTTCCCTGTAAGTGTTCCTTTCCTCTACAAGAGTCTAAAGGTAATACAGTTTGCTTTACTGACAAAGATCTCAACTATCAATGCATTTACAGGAATTATGACTGGAATTTACTGCGAAAAGATGCCTATAACGTCCCTGATTGGTAAAACTAGACCTTGACGCAGAAAAGAAATAGCTATAATACTTAACTTTATAAGGACTTATTAAATGAATCTGATGCTGACAAACAAAAAAAAATTTAAGGGGGGCAGCAGTGAGTAGGGAAGAGGGAAAACAGATTGCACCAATTTCCCACAATGAATGTAATCATCATGTATGTCAAACAGGTATTAATAAAAAATTGTTAAAGAAATATTATACTAACATCAAATCTAGTAACAAAATCTGCCCCTAAAGCACACATACAGGCTGACAAAGTCATAATTTGTTAATAAACTGGCCTAAATTAATTGGAATTCTAATTTACTTCTGCATAATTTCATTCTCTTACTTTTACCAGGCAAGATTTGGCATTCTTTTCTCTTCTTCTAATAAGGATATATATCCGGTGAGAGGAATCTTCTTTTTTAATACAACATATTTATCCTGAAAGCTTGAGTGTCAGTCCTAGCTACTGATTTCTCTATGGCCAAGAGGAACCCATGACTATCTCTACACAAATACACACACTACACAAACACACACAACACACAAACACACACATACATAAACGCACACAACATACAAACATACTTCCTTAAAGAGAAGTGGAGTTTTGCCAGTGGAGCACACTGGGCTGGTACACTGAAAGCCTGTGACACTTTCAGTAACATTTAAGGTGACTAGCAGCAGCAAATGACAAAGTAGTGGAGAATTGCCAGGATCCACAGTCTTCAGTGGCCAGGAAAGTTCTGAAGTCTGTCTGTAACTGCTGGTTCTAAACTGCAAGAAGGGCACTAACACTAGGACCTGATAGCCACTAGCGTTCAAGAGTAGCTCAAGGCTACTCACACTAAAAGAGCTGGGCATTGCCATCCTGTGTTCTCAGCATGACCTGAGCCAGAACCCTCAGTCAATGGTAACATCTTGGATCACCCCTTTTAGTAACCCCCGAAAAAGAGGGAAGACAACAGTGATGGTCAGAAGTGGCTCAGGAATCAGCCTATGTCTACATTCCACCCTAAATGTAGCTAAGAACCCATGCTAGTCAGTGACACAAGCATATTCTTTTAAGGAGTTTAAATGTTTGGACAATCTCATGTGCATAGAAAAGGATACACAGGGCTGGAGATTTAGCTCAGTGGTTCCAGTGCCTGCCTAGCAAGTGCAAGGTCCCTGGTTCCATCCCAGCTAACCACATACAACAATACCAGATGTGGTGACTCATGCCACCAGCAATCAGTACCACATACCACAGTGCCAGGCGTGGTGGCTCAAGCCTGTGGGAGGCAGAGACAGGAGGATTGCTTAGTTCACCTGGGCTCCTTAGTGAGCTCTGGGCCAGCCTGAACTACAAAGTGAGACCCTGTCTCAAAAATTTGAAAGAAAGAGAGAGAGAGACAGAGGGAGAGGGAGGGAGGGAGGGAGGGAGGGAGGGAGGGAGGAAGGAAGGAAGGAAG
>PVIC010034929.1:0-19320 GCA_004025085.1 Thryonomys swinderianus | reverse complement strand
AAAAACAAAAAAAAAAAAAAAAAAAAAGTTTTACATAGCTGGGCGTGGTGGCTCATACCTGTAATCCTGTAATCCCAGCACTCAGAAGGCAGAGACAGGAGGACTGCTGAGTTCGAGGCTTGCCTGGGCTACATAATGAGCTCAGGGCCAGCCTGAACTACAAAGTGAGACCCTGTCTCAAAAAAAAAAAAAAAGTTTTACATAAACTGACATCTGACATGCCAGAAATGATCAATATGGAAAACTAAACTTACTAGTGTTATTAAATAACTTTTCTCTCCCTCCCTCCCTCCTTCTCTCTCTCCCTCCCTCCTTTTCCCTTTCTTTTCTTTCTTTCTTTCTTTCTTTCTTTCTTTCTTTCTTTCTTTCTTTCTTTCTTTCTTTCTTTCTTTCTTTCTTTCTTTCTTTTCTTTCTTTCTCTCTTTCCTTCCTTCCTTCCTTCCTTCCTTCCTTTCTGTCTTTTTTGCCTTCTTTTTTTGACAGGGTCTTACTATGTAAGTTTAGGCAGGGCTGAAGCTTGTAATACCTCTGTCTCAGCCTTCCTAGGGCGGCAATTACAGGTGTAGATAACTACTGGCTTTCAAATATTGATTCAGAATATCATTTTTTGTTATAAAGTGTCAGGTTTACTTATTTTGTGTGATTTCATGTTATTTAATAGAAAAGAATTGGGCTGTAATCCATTAGTTATGAAATCCATTTGCTTGCTAGGATTAGTACATAAAGAAACAAGATTGAGCCAGGCATTATTGTGCATGTCTGTAATCTCAGCACTCTGTGAGGCTGAGGCAGGAGAATTAGAGTTCAAACCCATCTCAAGTGATTTAATGAGACTGTCTAAAAATAAAAAATTACAAGGAGGGATATAGTTTATTTCAAGGGCCTAGGTTTGAGTCCCAGTATCAAAAAGAAAAACAACAGAATTGAATTGAAAATGTGAGTATGCATTACATTTGGTTAGGGGGAAGTATTTGTGATTATTTTGTTAGCATAGAACAAAATACATGTGTAGCATAGTACATACTTATTACTGTGGGGTGTCACTAAGAAAAAATAATTTGAAACCACTGGTACAGTGGAGAGTCTGAATTTTAGCATTAGACAGATTTGGGTTTGCATCTAAGCTGTCTGTGTGACTTAATGGTTACTGTACCTACTTCTCTGGCTCAATTCACTCATTGAGAAAAGAGTAACTATTCTTGCATTCTGCATTACTTAGTCAGAATGCTTAACGCACAGGCAGTGATTAATATACAACTACTTCTGATTCTTCCTCCAAATAATGCCACTCCTGTAAAGCAACTTCATTAATGAGAGGGAAGACGGTCTGTTTTACTGATGACTAGATCTGTTACACGATATTCTAGATTTTAAAACACCTACCTCCTTGCGTCTTTTTCTTCATTTTGGTTTGGTCAGGAGACTGGAACAGAGTTCTTTCCATTTTCTCACTGTACTTACCTATGGTATGGATTCGGGCAGTTGGCTTCTGCCATATGCTGTCTAATTAGTCCATTCTTAGCTAGAATTTCCGGATCTCTCCTAGTTCTTAGCGGGCGCCGGGCACATGGCAGGGGGCCTGACGAAAATCTGCGCAGTCGGGTCGGCTGCACATCTCCTGCACAGTGGCGCTCGCGGTGCACAGGGAGGCAGAGGGGATGCTGAGGATGGCAGCATTTCTCACTCAATCTGCTCCATGCTAAACAGCCCAGGCAGGCATTAAGTCATGTCTCTGGGTAGCACAAGTGGAAAGTGTGAACAGAGAAACCACTTTACGTGAGGGCAGCGGAAAATTAGATCCCCGGCCGCCCCACTCGCTGCCTTCGGGGAGGGGCACTTGTCGGCGCAGCGCGGCGGGCGACGGTGCCCGCCTCAGGGCCTGGCGGGCACGCACGCTCTGCCGAGGGCCCTTCTCCCAGATGGGTCCTCGTGGCGTTGCAGCCGCGCGGGCGATCGATACTGGATGGCGGCCGCGACCCGCCGTCAAGTGCGGGCGCAGGGCGGGGACAAGCGGCCCGCGGGGGCCCGGCCTCTCCTCAGCCGCGCCGGCCATTAACCCTTTCCGGGCCGCCGCGGGCTCGGGCCTTCCGCATCGCCAGACGATCGGGCCTCAGACTCGGAAGGAGCCAGTCCTGGATTGGAGCTGGCTCTCTGTGTGACCAGGGCGGAGGGGTCGCTCTGTCGCGGGTTCACCCCGGCGCCCGCGCCCACCGACGGCCTAGAAACCGCGCCTTCTGTGGCGTCGCGCGGCTGCGCGGGGCGGGATGGGCGGGGCGGGAGGGAGCGCGCCTCCCCGAGCCGGGCCCCGCCCCGAGCCCGCTCCCACTCCTGATTGGCCGACGCGGGCGGCGGGCGGCCCGGCGGCGTCTCAGCTATAAAGGGAACCGGGGCATGCCGCCCGGCGAAGCCTGTCCGCTCGGTTCCGATCTCACGCGCGTCCCTATCCCTCCGGCGCCGTGCGCTCCCGACTCCGCCATGCCGAGGGGCTTTCTGGTGAAGCGAACTAAACGGACGGGCGGCTCGTACAGGGTGCGCCACGCCGAGCGGACCCTGCCTCCGCTGGGGCCCCAGGTGGGGCCTCCCGCCCCCGCGGAAGTTCCCGGCGCCTCCTTGCCTGGTGCGGAGCGCGCGAGTCCCGACGCCCAGGGGCGGACGGCGGAGACGGCTCAGGAGCTGTCGGGGTCACCCTGTCGGGCTGCAGGGGTGAGCCCGGGGGCGGGCGGGCGGGAAGGCGCCGAGTGGAGGGCAGAGGACACGGAGGGCCCGGGGCCCAGCCGGAGCCCTGCTAAGCCTGCAGGTGCTGAGCTCCGCCGCGCGTTCCTCGAACGCTGCCTCAGCTCGCCGGCGTCCGCGGAGTCCTTCCCCGGGGGCGCCACCGCCCTGGCCACCTTCTCCTGCTCCGGGGCGCCGGCGGTGGCGCCTTCCTCGGGGGAGCCGTTCCTCCTGCCGCTCCGGGCCCCGTTCCCGGAGCCCGCGCTTCAGCCGGAACCCGTGCTTCTCCCGGCCGCCCTGCACGGCCTGAAGCGCACGGCCGCCGGCGAGCGCAGAGTCAAGCTGCCCGCGGGCTGCGCGCCCGGGTCAGCGGCCGCGGGCATCAAGAAGCCAAAGGCCATGAGGAAATTGAGTTTTGCCGACGAGGTGACCACGTCCCCCGTCCTGGGCCTGAAGATCAAGGAGGAGGAGCCCGGAGCGCCGTCGCGGGGCCTGGTGGGCAGCCGCACGCCGCTGGGGGAGTTCATCTGCCAGCTGTGCAAGGAGCAGTACGCGGACCCGTTTGCGCTCGCCCAGCATCGCTGCTCCCGCATCGTGCGCGTCGAGTACCGCTGCCCCGAGTGCGACAAGGTCTTCAGCTGCCCAGCGAACCTCGCCTCCCATCGCCGCTGGCACAAGCCACGGCCCCAAGCCGCAAGCACAGTCTCCTCCGCCGACGAGAAGCTGCCTCCGTCGTCTTCGTCCTCCCCGGACTCTGGTTCCATCACGTCTTTCCTGGCCGAGGGCAAGGAGAACAGCCGGGCAGAGCGGACTGTGGATCAGCACCCGCAGGCTAAGGACAGCTCCGGGGAGAATCAGCACCAGGACAGCGACCCACGTCACTGCCTCCCGGTGCCACAGCGCCTAGAGCCGCCGCTGCTACAGGCTGCCTTTACCGAGGGAGCGATGGGACGCCGGGGCCCTGGACCGGGCAATGCCAGTGGTGGCGGGGGATCCGAAATCTTCGTGTGTCCGTACTGCCACAAAAAATTCCGTCGCCAAGCCTACCTGCGCAAACACCTGGGCACTCACGAGGGGGGCTCTGCTCGCGCCCTCGCCCCTGGCTTTGGCTCCGACCGCGGGGCCCCGCTGGCCTTCATCTGCCCCTTGTGTGGGGCGCACTTCCCGTCCGCAGACATCCGAGAGAAGCACCGGCTGTGGCACGCTGTCCGCGAGGAGCTGCTCCTGCCTGCTCTGGCCGCAGCTTCTCCCGAAGCGCCGGGTCTCGGAGGGGCCTCTGACGGAAGTGCGCAGCAAATTTTCTCTTGCAAGCACTGCCCGTCTACTTTCTTTAGTTCCCCGGGACTGACCCGGCACATCAATAAGTGCCACCCCTCAGAAAGTCGCCAAGTATTGCTGCTGCAGATGCCACTGCGGCCTGGCTGCTGAGGTCTGAGAAACCAGAAAAAATCAAGGCTGGCCTAGTAGAAAAAAAGATCATGGGAACTTCTGGGGCTTTCTTCAACTTGGAAGTTTTACTTTCTTTCCATGTTTTCCCTCCTGAGACTCTCCCAGTAGTCAGTGTCCCCAGGGAGAGCAGGTATGTATATGGCATATACATTCACGGTCAAAGGCTCTCAGCTATAAATCCCTTTTACTTTCCCCACTAAAATAGGATTTTTTCCCCCCTCAAATCTCTGGAGACCCTAACGAATCCTATATGATTTGTAATTCCTATGGAAAGTCACAGTGAATTCGTGCATGTCTCAGTGTCTACAAAAGGTTCTGGCTACCAAATGTGGTAGTCACATTTCTGCTTTCTGTTTTCTCTCTTGCCATCACAGGTGCCTATGTAGTTTCTGTCTCAATGGGGTCAGATATCTTGCATTGTATATTCTGTGAATTAAAAATTATGTGGTTGGTGCCAAACTTATGGGAGGGGGGACTCAAATCCTGTATCCACGGGCAGAAAATTTAAAAGGATGTTTGCTGCTCTTGGGGACGTGAGAATTTCCCCCAAAATCTTTTAATTATATGTACTAGTCCATTCTTCCATTAGTTTTTGGAGGCAGGGAGGGTGCTATTTTACTGGAAAGAGACACCCTCCAAATTCTTATCTTTAGCCATTTTGCGTGCAGTATTCACGAAGAGCTATTTTAAATGTTTACATAATAGCTTTTTGGAAATACGGAATGTTTCCTTAAGTCTGTTTTTAAGGTTTCACCGACATCATGTAATGCTTCTGTTATAAATCTCATACTGTATATTATGTATGAAACTGTTCGGCTTTTAAAGGTGTTAATATCTGTAATACACCATGGAACTGAGTGGCAGTTCACTCAATATTCAGTATTTCAGTATTTTCTTTCCAGCAGCAACTTTTGATTTTTTATTTTTTATAAGCTGTATTCAGTATACTCTGTACCCAACCCCTCAGACCCAGAGTTTGGGGCCCCAGCTGAGCACTGCTTGACAGCTCAGCGCTGTAAGATGCTTATCACCAAATAAAAGTACAAGACTGTGCTTTTTGTTCTGTATTTGTCTTCTGTCAGTTGAACACAGCTTATTTTCAAAGCCACATTTCTTATATCCCCAATGCCAGGGATTGTTTCCTAGAACCTTAGGAACCATTTCGAATACAAAGGCAGGAAACATACTTAACAAATGAATGTAATGATGCAGAAATGCAATAGCAAATATTCTTTTGAAGCAGAGTGGCAAAAGGCAGAACACGTTCTTTAATTCTAGAAGGACGCTCCCCCCACAAAGTGATAGAAATATATTTTAAATATTTCCTGTAAAAAGAGCTACTGAATACTGTTAAAGAGGACATTTTAATGGTACTATTTTCAACATTTCAAACCCATTTGTGATGTACTTTTGATCCATTAGATGTTTATTTAAAATAAAGCTGAAGTACCTTAAATTTCATTTCCCTTTTTATATTTTTCCACCCTAAATGATGGGAAACTATAATCTTGCTTCCAGGGACTTCTTTACCCATTTATTAATAGGAACTTTAGTTTTAATTTTAAGAGGAAAAAAATACACAGGATTTCTGAAAACTGTTTTAGAAAAATTTGGGAGTGTTATTTCTGAAAATATAAAATAATGTGAAATTTAAGAACATGTGGCTGAGATAAACTGATGCTTTAATTCAGTGATTTGGGTAATGTTTTGACCAGCACTGGTGAAGGTATAAAATTTTTTGTTTTTAAAGCTATTAGTAGGAACTCTGAGAAGTACGTTGGTGTGTATCCTGAAAAGGGAATTTAAATTCACTTTTCATTATTATCTAAGATAACCTAAGTCCATGCTTCATAGGTCACTAGTAATCATAATAGCTCTGCCTTTTAAATCTGAAAATTATAAAATATAGAAGAAAATAATGGACAAGCGACAATAAGAATATTTTTATTGTTTTATTAAATACCACATCTTCTTTTTTATCCCCCCCATTGTTACAAATTTGTAGACACTACATGAATGATGATACATAATTTATATTCTATGGTTTGCTGGTATGATGTATTTACACATGCATTTGGTACTGATGTCATGCTATACTTCCTTAGGAGATGCCCAGTTTTTAAAGATGTGAGCAGCTTATCTATTCCAGAGAGTGGAATGTATAGCAACTTGCACTTGCAAGTTCAGTATGAATAATATTAGACTTAAGACTCCAGGGTCATGTTCCCTTTTCTTTTTAAAGACACATAGTTTGAGCAACACATTTATATCAGAAAAGTTTTTCTTCCTTCGCAACATTGTATTTTGGTACTTAAGAGAGAATGCAGATATACCAGGATCTATCAAGCAGTATTAATGGGGCACAATCTCAAAACACAAATAATATTTAATGGTTATACCACTTAAAAAGCAAAACATTAGAAAATTATTTAGAAGCTAAACAGAGATCAAAGTTCAGCAGTGATTTTTCTCATTAGTTGATATGCATGGCATCTTCTACAGTGAAGAAATGAGAAATTTCCTTGAGAAAAAAATGTTAACATTAAAATTACTTCAGTTGGAATCTGAGATGCTAAATGACCATTTAATTTTGAATGTTTTACTTTGGTGACATAATCTGTACATATCCTGTTTATTAACAGATCTGTAACTTTAACTTTACAAATGCTTAAGTTTAATTTTACATTTGTAAAAAAATTATATATTTATCAAACCATAAAGCTGTAGTGGGTACAATAAATAAAATGAGACTATCTGTCCAATTGTATTTTGGCTTAACATTCATCGTGAAATTAAAGGTAAATTATTTAAGACATATCTAGGAAGGTAAAGAGCATAGAATAGAACTCTACCCCCTCAAAAAAATGGCAGTCTGGAGTGTAGGGGAAAATGAACTGAATAAATAGCCCAAATCTAAAACATTAAGTTACAAATTACTGAAGTTCAGTGTTTCCTCAAATAAATGCAGGAAGGAACATGCACGGTAAGGCCGATGTGAAAGCCAGAAAGGGTTAATGCTATGTCCGTGCTAAGGTGGCTACTGCTGGGCTGCTCGTGTCCTTAGGATTTATTGGCCGAGCCAGAGGAACGACGCAGCTTCATAGACATGCGGCTTTTGCTAGTTCGAGGAGACATTGGAGAGGCCAGGTCAGCCCCTTCTACCTGCGTTGCTGTGAGAGTCTCACTGGGTAGAATCTCTGGGTAGAAGCCTGTAGGAAACAGCAAGAACATTAACACAGTCATCCAGGCTCTCAGCCCATAAGAAATCAACCTGTCTGTTACTAATCTGGAGTGAGGATCCCAACTCTTAAGTGATGCCTTTTGAGAAAGAAAGCCCCATATGTTCTAGTCACAGCAGCTACTAATGTATTTAAAGCCCCGTGATCTGTTGGGTCATGTCATCATGTTAGCAAGAAAGCACCAATCATCATCTCCAGAGCCAGAACCCTGGAAAAAAGCAATAGGAAGCAAAGTCTTTGGGCCAGAAAGAATAGGCATCCAAAGCACTTCTGGCATGCAGGAAAGGACACAAGAAGCAGAAGCGAACGACCAACTTCTGTTTCTAGGGTTCAGGGTATAACCAAAAAAGGGCCTTCATTACTCAAATTGGAAGAAAATAGCACCTAACAATTCTAAACAGGTTTGAAAGAACTACTCAATTTATGAGACCATCATACATCCAAGATATTTAGGTTTTAAAAGGAGGGAAGATACATTTTTAGGAGGGAAGAAAGTCATAATTCTTATCTCAAAAATCAGGAAAGATAAAAGTAATCTCAAGATAATGCATTAAAAGAGATAAGTAATGTTTGCTTTTACCATCATTAAGTTTTACAGTTACACTGCAGGTAACCAGTAAAATTGGTAGATACAGGATTTTAAAGCAAACTGCCAGGTGTAGTGGTACACACCTGTAATCCTAGCCCTTAGGAGGCTGAGGCAAGAGGATCACCATAAGCAAGCAAGCCTAGGACACATAGTGTGTTGAAGGGCAACATTTTACACAGTGAGACCCTGTCTCAAAAAAAAAAAAAATCAAAGGTAGCAAAACAAATTCAAAGAAAAAAGCCTCTGTGTAACATACAGTATTTTTCACCTCTATAGTTTATATGAATTGTGACTCTACAATACACAAGAAGAATAAAGAACATTGCACACAGTAGGCTTTATGAATAAACGAGTAAGATACTAAGAAAAACCCTTCAGAAAAAATTCTACAAGCTAAATGAGAAAATTTAAATTGTTTCTACATATTTCAAAGTACTTTAGCCCATGTTTTTTCCGGGGTTAAGTACATGAAAAAAATTGTTCGAGGGAGGTATTTTTTTGAGACAAAGTTTTGTTATGTAGTTGAGGCTGGTCATGAACTCATTATGTAGCTCAGACTGGCCTTGAACTAACTCTTGCCTCAGCCTTGCAAGCACTGGGATTATAGGTGTTGTGCTACAACACCTGGCTGTGAAAAATTAAAAAAAAGAAAAATGTCACAAAAAACAACACAGAAGTTGGAGGCTTAAACTTACACTTCTTAAAGAGAGGCTTTTGGTATATTTCTTAGCCCATATAGTTCCCCACCTGACACTTCAAACTTGGAGATAATTATGACAGCACTTTTATATAATGAAACAGTTGTGTTTAAGTTGGAATTATTAATATTTCTAACAAAATGTTCAATAAGAAATGTAGTACTTATGATTGTATCTAAATTCAGAATGTAACTTTACAGAACACTCATAGTGCTTTAAGGTCAAATGTTATAGTACAAAACAAATGTATATGTATTTCCAAACATGCTTTGCCATTTATAATCCATGTCAACTGCCTTCCTCAAAGTAACTTTTCTGACATTTTCTTTTCTAATGGAAATGAGGCTAACCTCCAAAATATAAGAAAAGAGTAATTTTGTTTGGCTTTATTCTTCCTGAAGACCTGATTGGTGCATACTGACAAATCTACAGAGGAATATAAATCCATGGCCCATTTAGGGAAGCCCTGCAGATGGATGGCAAAAGGAAGGCAAGGAGCAGTAGCTCATGCTTTTCTGACAGTGCATAATATTCCCGGCCGTCAGGAGCGGCTTTCCCATGGCTCTTTACCTTGAGATGGCCAATGGTTTCTAGCGGAGGTTTTGGGAGGAAGAGAACTATCACTGCATTTCTTTCTGGGTTGTGAGTGAAGAAATGGAGTAGCGAGCAGAAGTGAGAAAACAAAAGAGAAGATAGATAACAGACATGAGAGACACAGTGCTGAATTTTACAAGTGTTCACTGAGGAGCAGAGAAGAGAATGGTCAGGTTTTTATTATGAAATATAACTGGGCATGCAATGAGTTAGGGTGATGATGTTTCACAACTGTCAATAGTTTGTACATTCAAATATTATACTTACCAACTAACAAAACAAGTTCAAATAGGAAAAAAGAAAAGAAGAAAAAAGTCTATGAGAGATTCTATAAACATGTACTTTTTAAAGTGTTCACTGTACTGGCAGCACTCAGAAAATTTCTAGAGATGCACTACTATGGAAGCTATAGTCACATTAAATTTGTGTGATGTAATCGAAACTAAATATTCAGTTCCCCAGTACCAAACGCTAGCCACATTTCCAGTGTTCAAAAGCCATATGAGGTTAGTTGCTACCATACTGGATGAGCAGATATATAACATTTCCAGCATCATAGACAATTTTACTAGACAAACTGCAACTTTGGAATATGCCAAACTCAAAAATATTTTCCTCTCAATTCTTCACAAAAGACTATTGTGAAAATTTACTTCATAACTATTTCTGTTGTAAATTTTTCTTAAGTATACCTATTCCTAAAATCTTTTCTCTTACTACTTTTAACAATAATAGTAAATATAGTTTATCTTCAGATGTCTGGATGTATATATCCTGGCTTTATCACTTTTCCAGCAACTCCTCCATGTCTCCCTTCAAATCAATGAAGTCCCCCTTCATCCAATTAAGAACCAAGTCAGGCTTTTTACAGTGTGTAGTGCAGTTACCAGTGCTTACTCATGGTTTAGAAAATGCTATTTATTGTATATACTCAATATAACCAAGTTCTATAGATAATTATGTAGGTAAACCTCATTTTAGATGTAAAGAATAGAGATACCTGTGTTTCATTTCACATCCTATACCACCTAATTACTGATTTATACCTCCTGAGTTAAACAATGCTGATTCATTTGATTACTTCTATTATTAAATCTTTAAGAGCAAGTTTCTGTATTTGTGCATATCTGTTACATTCTTAAGTGCTCAAACGGGCTGTGACTACAATTGACAATAAAACAAACAGATTCATATGTTGTGTATCAATTACAATAGATAATTACAAATAAGATGAGGATGACTTTAATGATTCATACATTATGAAAAGAAACTCAATGGATTGTTTGTACTGCTTCATGACAAGTAGGACCAGTTTAAAACTACTAAACTTACTGAGTGAAGCCTTTCAAATACTGTAATTTTGAAGGCAACTTTACAATGCTGAACTTAGAATGTGAATGTGTTAGAACACAAGCATGAACTAGATAGTTATAAATTATATGCCAAGTTTGTCACTTTATTAGCTCTTTGATATTGGGCAAACTAACTTCATATTTTTTTATTTGTAAAACACACATTTTGCAAAGTTGTGGGGATTAATGACCACATATGCAAAGATCTTGGCATGTGGCAGATGCATAATAAGTGTAGCTACTGTATATAGTAAAGAAGTGAAAAATTTAATAGAATCTGAGTAAGAATAGACAAAGATGAGAAAGAGATAGAAACTAAAAATATTTCTGAAGGAAAAGATCACCTACAAAATCTTCAAATGTGGAAAGCACAACATACTCAGGTTTAGTTTGGGGAAAATCAAAGAATTTATTCTCTCTTAATGTTGGTAGACTTATAAAATATAACATTATATTAAAGTTTAGATTACCCAAATAATCTTACTGCTTTACTATTTTTAAAGGAGTTGATAAGTGTCTAGATTAGCATGGGTACAGCAATGCGTGTCAGTAACATAATTTAAAATGAAATAGTACAAAAATACAGGTAAACAAGTGGTTTCATTTCAAGATGTTTAAGACTGTTATTACCACACACTTAGAACAAATCAAATTAAGCTTATTATATTTTATCCCCTTACATATGAGAAAACTGGGTATAGGACAGATTAATTTGAGTTCACGTGGATAACAAATGGGAGGACTGTGATTTAAATCCAGGTAAGTCTGATTTTAAAGCCCAGATTTCTCCTCTGAAAACCTTAAAGCTATTAAAAACTATTTTCCAATGCGTATGAAAGGCAAAATCCTCAAAATAAAAATCTCTAACATCTTTTAACTTGTAAATGTGATAGGCTATTGGGCTATCTCTTTTCTTCCATCAACAGCAAAAAGGGGATAAACACATTTAGGCTAAATGGGTAACTGAAATAATTAAAACTATTCACTCTAAAGGTAGACAGACCTAGGCTGGAATGCTGGCTTTATTAAGTACCATATGATCCTGGGTAAGTTTTCTTAAAAAAACAATTTCATAGAACTGATATGAAGATTAAACAAGACGGTGCATATATAGTACTTTGCACAGTGCCCAGCACTCAGTAATTGTTCAATTGTTACTTTATTATTTTCATTTAAAAAACTTTCACATCTGAATGAATGCTTTCTGTGGAAACTGAACCTAGTAATTATTGTCACAGAAGGTAACAGATGATATTTATGATCAGTATTATTTGCCTCTTGGTCAACAACATGTAAGCCAAATTTCTAAGGTCAAAGCACTGAATGGAACATTTTTGGTTGCATCTATCTCCAAGCTAAAGGAGTGATAAATAGGAGTAAAAATCTTACTTTTAATGGATTTATAGCCTATATTATATATTAAAGGAAAGTGATTTTCTTATTGGGATTTACAAATAATACTTAGGATATTTATAAAAATAATTATCTTCTAGGCCAGAGGGTTGGCTCAGTGGTTCAGGCGCCTGCCTCGCAAGCGCAAGGCCCTGAGTTCGATCCCCGGTAACCACATACAATGCTGGGCGTGGAAACTCACGCCCACCAACAATCAACACTGCATACCACAATGCCGGATGTGGTGGCTCACGCCTGTAATCCCAGCACTCGGGAGGCAGAGACAGGAGGATTGCTGAGTTCACGGCGGCTTGACTGGGCACCATAGTGAGCTCAGGGCCAGCCTGAACTACAAAGCGAGACCCTGTCTCTAAATAAATAAATAAATAAATAAGAATTAAAAAAATAATTATCTTCTGAAGAGCTAAAATATTTTCTTTCATTTCATAGTCTGGGAAGGAAAGGTTAAAATAACTTTTAAAGAGGGCCAGAGGGTTAGCTGAGTGGTTTTCTGGCGCCTGCCTCGCAAGCGCAAGGTCCTGAGTTCAATTCCCAGTAACCACATACAATGCTGGGCGTGGAGACTCACGCCCACCAGCAATCAATACCACATACCACAGTGCCAGGCATGGTGGCTCACGCCTGTAAACCCAGCACTCGGGAGGCAGAGACAGGAGGATTGCTGAGTTCGAAGCTTGCCTAGGCTACATAGTGAGCACAGAGCCAGCCTGAACTACAAAGCGAGACCCTGTCTCAAAAAAAAAAAAAAAAAAAAATATATATATATATATATATATATAACTTTTAAAGAGGACATTGAGCTTTAAAAAAAGTTACCTAAGTGCTCGCTTCGGCAGCACATATACTAAAAAAAAAGTTACCTAAAGCAGTAGCAAAAATTAGATAGTGCTCACTTCGGCAGCACATATACTAAAAATTAGATGATATGTCCTATTCAAAGATATAGGAAGATAGATGTCATGACCAAATATCCTATTTACATGGCAATGAACATTTTGGAAAATAACAGCAAGACTGAAGTTAGAATGAAGGCAGATTAGATGCCACCCTATGCATTAATCATCAGTCTATCTATCTCTGGTTCTGATAGCATCTAAACTATTTTGAATCATTAACTTTAGAATGTTTTCTTTTCTCCCTACTTTCCCACGATACAGGGGACTAAACCTGAGATCTTTGTACTGAACTACATCCACAGCCTTTTTATCTATTTTTTGAGACAGGGCCTTGGTAAATCACTAAGTTATGCAGCCTCGCAATTCTTCTGCTTCAGCTATAACATTTCTTTAAACAGAAACTTAGACATTTTCTAAAGGTAACAAGAGAGAGTGCTATGTGTGTGAAGATATATGTCTATGAGTATGTGTGTGTGTGTAAGACAATGTAACATTTGAGAAAGATATAAACATAGAGGAATGATTTCATTTTAGGGTTAGAAATGTTACAAATATGCAAAAAGTTAAGAAAATAGTCACTATAAAACATTTGATGTTTTCCACCTTGGTGCTCGACAAAGATAAAGGGATTGCTTTCCTGTAGCTTTTTTAAACATAAAGGACAAGAAAAATCTAATAATATTTTAATGCAGTTATGGAAGATCACCAAAGTGTGACATCACAACATTTCCCTCAATGACCTTAGGGATAAAAATAATTTCCCTTAAATATCAGTCTACTGCCACAGACAGTACATTTGAGAAAATACAGTCATGAAATTTATCAATTATGATACACCAAAATCTTTCACATTTAAACAATACTGAAAGCTGTATTAAAAATCTTTTTGGATTTAAATGTTATCACAGTTGGTACATTAGTGGTTAACCAGGAAATAAGCTTTAGACCATCTCCAAATTAAGAAAAAAAATTTAGAAAATAGTTTATGTTTTTTTCTTTGCTCAGGACTGAGGCCAGGGCTTTGAACATACTAAAATGCACTCTTCCACCGAGCTGAGCTATATCTCAAGTTTCTGAAAATAATCTTTTTCTATACCATTGCAACTGAATAGAAATATATATAGGGATGGATAGGAAGACTATATTCATCATGCTGGCATTTCTTTATAACTTAATTTCAAATTATTGCACTAGTATTTTATTTACATAAGAAATACATATGATCTAAAGTTGATTCTCAATTCTAAGTATGAATCTATTCCCTTAATGTGGCAAACAAATTTTTATCGATGTTTAAAAAAACCCCAATAAACTTCATACTACCACAACAGTTTTGCAAATTAGAAGTCAGGTCTAAATTGCTATTATATGGCTTATTTAATGACTTCCTGTTCCTCTGAATTAATATTTTAAAGAACATTCTGTATGTGTGGGGTAGAGTATGCCAAGAAAGGCAAGATTTGAAATAAATAGAAGAAAAAACTATTCAGATACTATAATGCCCTTGCTACTCTATAAGCATGTATTTCATTTTTATTTTACTGTGTTGAACTGAGGGCCACTTGGATAAAAACTGTTGAAACTATTAAAGTCTACAAAAAACTTATTAGATATATCCAGTTAATACAAAAACAATTTTCAAAAACTTAAATAGCACAGATTTATGTTTAAATTCATATTTTTTATTATTTAAAAGTTTTAAGATCATTAATAACACATAAGACTAATAAAAAGGATGTAAGTCTTGTTTTAAATAATGTGTAGATAAATTAGTAAGAATGCTAATACATTAAAGATGAAGCCAAGCCTTGACTCAGCTGCTGCTGCATCCTTTACTTACTGTCTCAGAATGTGAAAATATAACGTACTTTCCATTTTGTTTATGTGCAGGATAATATGCAAAATATAAGAACATTTAGATGACAAGTGTGAAAGGCTCCAGCTGATAAATAATCACAACATTAAAACTGAACAGCCTTTATAAATCTAAAAGGAAGTTAGTCCAAATGTCCCAAATTACTGTATTTTTCTGTTGTGAAATTTATGACTCAATATGTATTACATTTGTTTTAACATGTTTTGATATCAGAAATTCTCTACTGTTAAACAATGACACTGTCAAGTGTACTTAGTTTCTTTTTGATGTTCTTAAACTTACTTTCAATATCTTCTACTTTCTTTCTTAATGCCAAACTAATTTTTATACAATGTCAATCCATTAAAGCAAATCTCACACTTCATTTTCAAAAGATTTGACCTAGTCTGATGGGATTTTCTCTTTGTGAGGTCTTTTATATCAATTGAAATGGATCTAAGTTTTTTGGTAAAATTATTTTTCTAATGGGAAATTAATGATGACAGGAATAGAAGCTTTAATTTTATTAACTAAACCTCAATTGAGAATTACAGTAATTTTCTTCCCAAATAGAATAAGTTTTTAAAAAAGTGCTGTGCCTTTTTAAACATTTAATATAAAGAGAACTTGAAGGTTTATTATGGGTAACTTCAGATTATATTCTCCTTTTCCTGCTTCTCTTTGAACACCATCGTAACAGTCATCTTTGTATTTCAGGTGCCTAGTATAGTGCAAAGCGCACGGAAAACAGCCATTTAATGCATTGATATTCAATAACAATGCAACACATTACAAAAATACAAAGACACACCACTTCAGTTCAATATACTATTCTTTCATGCTGAGAAACAAACAAACAATAAAGGGTCAATATAACAAGGTGTAACTAGTTTCAGCCAAGGGTTTCTATTATTAGTTATTTTAATCCCCAAACCATGTTAGTGTTTCATGCAGACCTGGGTTAGTATAATTCTAAAAATAACATTTAGTGACAATTTCTGAAATGTTTAGTATGAACCAGGGCAGTGTTAAGTTTGTTTACTGCCTGAGTTATAGGTTTAGAGCTTGCTAATTTTGAAA
Organism: Thryonomys swinderianus; assembly: GCA_004025085.1. NCBI lineage: Eukaryota > Metazoa > Chordata > Mammalia > Rodentia > Thryonomyidae > Thryonomys > Thryonomys swinderianus. The sequence continues at coordinate 3,443 of PVIC010034929.1, read as the reverse complement.
AACGGAAATGGGAGAACAGAGGGGTGTTTTTGTTGACACTTTGTCTTACCTTCAGATAAACAGAACTGATATTTAATGATCTAAAGAGGGAAAATAAATGAAACAATCATAAGGAGTGCAAGATATTTCAGAATAGGAAGGCCATGAGTCATTTATTTTCTTAATGATTTCTTCAAAATTAGTCAATTGTATTAATGCAGTACCCTCTTAATCTTTAAATATTATAACATAATTTACTATATTAATTACTTTTAAAAGTAGATCAGTTTAGCTTTTTGAGAAAGAGACAGGGAAAGAGAGAGAGAGAATGAATATTCTTGGCCATAAAATTTGATCTTCTGAAGTTGAGAGTACATCCTCAACTTGTGTTTCTTTTTCAGATACTTCAAATATTGATCTCATAAGGTACAGAATTATTATTAGTTCAGATAAAATGTACTGCACTTATTGCTATGAAGATTATTGACTTTTTAAGGAAATATGCTTAGGTAAAAGAAAACATAAATCAAATTTACAGGCCAAATTCAAATAGTACGTATATGTCAGCAATCAAGAGTTTTCTTCAAGCAAGTTTTTAGAACAAAAGGGTACTGCATTTCAAGTTCCAATTGCAACAAGTAACTCATAGTCTGCTTATCTTACCGGCATCAGATGGCAAATGATGGTAGGAAGCTGGAGAAAAAACCTGTGCTGCAAAATCTTCAAATGTTGTTGGTTCTAAATGGTGCTGCACAATTGTTTGCAGGTACCGTGCTCTCTCCTCGTAGCTGATTTCCTTCTGTTAAGGATGAACTTAAATGCAGTGTACATTGGAAACGAAGGGATCAAAGCAAAAAGAACTACTATAGTTGCTAGAACATTACTTCTTAAATCATTTACTAGTCATTCTTACATTGGATTAAAAGTATGCCTATTTAAACCTAAAAATATTTCTTAACCTAAGTTTACACATGATATAACTCACTATAAATGTCAGGCTAACAGGGAGACATTTATTAGAAAATAATTATAATACTGAACTCTTGAAAGAGAGAACTCTTCACTTGAGAAAGGATTCAACAGCTAACAGGTCAGCCTAGGCTCCTCTTGTTAATCAGCTTCCATCAGCAGATTTAGTCTCAAAGCTACACAATAAATATTAGGAAGCTGCTTAAAATATTATGTCTAAAATACTGTATTTTTCATTTGTAAAGACTTATTGTGCAAAATTCCTGCATATCTTCTTCATTTTCTAAAAATCCCTGCATTTTCTTAACAATTGTTCTCATTTTGAATGGAAGACTACTGTTGCTATAATCCTCGAATAACTCCATGTGGTTAAGATAAATACATACCTCAATCTGTATGTCTGGAAAAAATATCCAGTCAATTATAACACTGAAACAAGCAGGAATATTTGCAAAGAGTCCACAGGATCCTAAATACTGTCTAACAAAGCATCTACAGGGCACTGACACTGACAGAAAAATACTGTACTTCCTTTTCACCACATTTTCTTCTCTGATATTATTGACAAGCAACCAGTACCTTGAAGTGTTGTTGCTTTTGAACAACCCACTCCAGGCTTCCTGTTTCAGCAGGTCTGATTGTGCTGTTAGCACAGAGAGGGCGAGAAAGAGAGAGAATATTTCTGTTGTTCAAGAAAGCAACTATGGAAATGGCTGTCAAAATGTAGAGCAGCAGGCAGCAACATACAATTATCAGGAAAAACTCACATGCTGACTTCATGTCATATAGTTCCTGAACTGAGAAATCAGTTAACCTTTCTCCTACAACTTTTAAAAGTTTTCCTGCTGTACTCAGTGTGCTATGTTGACATTTAACTAAGGATAATAAAAAATGTACATATGGATTTAAATAAGGATGATAAAAAAGTCTACTGGTTCTTCTTTTGTCACTGATTTCTAAAACTGACTTTAATATTTCCTCCTCAAAATTCCTTACCTTAAAAAAATTGTCATTTATTACAGCTCTATTATTATAGAACTTGTACCCTAAGTCTATACATTCTGAACTAAGAAAAATAATTAGAGAGGAAGAAAAGTTAAACTATTAAGTCACTCGGAGTTGGTATGGGCAGTTACACTGATAAAGGATCGTTGATGAGGTGGGAAAAGTCCAAGAATTATAGGTAGGACTATACCATATTCATTATGAATCTGCCTTTGATTTTGTTATCGTCTGCCCTTTAAATAGTTTGTGTATTCTTTTTGTATTATAATTTATTTTATATGTCAAATATTGAATAATGTGAATTCCAATTCCTTACAATCCATTATTTTCAGTTCTGTACACTGGGGTTAAACTTCAAAAGAATTTTACTTCTGATGTGGGCAGCAACAAGATAAGATGTTATATTAAAATGATTGTTGGTAAGGATTTTATGGAATAACAGCCATTTTTGAGTCCAATTTAACATAGGAAAGTAATATAGTACTCTTTTAAAGAAGGTATATGGTTATAAATGGAAGAGGATGAAACTGATGGTTCAATCTAAATAATACCACATATCTCACAACTTGTTGGAAAGTACTTTTTTCATTGGGGGAGATTCACAGCTGCCGAATTTTCTGCAGTTAATAGAGTCCTTTGATTCACAGCAGTGCCCCTTGTACAAAAAATACTGGCCTTTGTGTATTACCAGAAACTAATTTTCTATTTGGCTGAAAAGGGAAAAATGGGGTTATTGCTTCTCCCTCCTACAGAGCTTTTCATTATGCCTGATGCACTCAACTTCTAAGCTCTTCTGAGAAAAAAAAAAAAAATAACTGAAGAGGCAAGAGGTAGAAAAATGAGCTTGTTAGCACATTAGAAGTGAAGTATCTTGGTGGGCCCTAGAAATTCCCAGTGGTGTGTTAACTTATCACTCTATGCATGCTGGCACTGATAGTCTCCCAATTGATCACTCTCTTTTCGCACCAAAGGTGCTGCCAGGAAGCAAAGGCTGAAGGCCCACAGGAGAACAGTCTGCTATCAAAACAAGCTGTTTTTAAAAGTCTGCTTGAATGGGTAAAACGCTTCATGAAAGTAGGGTGGAGACACCTACCTGCTTTGAAAATGCTCTACTTTCAGAGGGCCTATAAATGAAATATTTTACTTTATCTTATTATATTTAGAGTTTACACAAAAAATTAGGCAGAAAGAAAATGTTAATATTTAAAACAAGGAAGACACTTTCAATGTAGTACATTTATCAATGCAAGAAAATTATCTAAAAACACATTTTGCAGAGTAATTTTACTTTGTTATATAAAAGTAAGAAATCCTAATTACAGCTGAACAAATCTAAAGTTATCCAGATATAGCATTTTTATTTTATATAAAACACAAGGTATTTAATGAAATTATAATAAATCTCAGTGAAATATCTCAAAATGACTTAAAAATTTTAAGTCTAAGTGTCAAAGTGAGGGAGGCAACCATTAATGGCTGATTTTTTTTTT
>PVIC010034928.1:0-19323 GCA_004025085.1 Thryonomys swinderianus | reverse complement strand
TTTTTTTTTTTTTTTTTGAGACAGGGTCTCGCTTTGTAGTTCAGGCTGGCCCTGAGCTCACTATGGTGCCCAGGCAAGCCGCCGCGAACTCAGCAATCCTCCTGTCTCTGCCTCCCGAGTGCTGGGATGACAGGCGTGAGCCACCACGTCCGGCATTGTCTGTGAGATATTATTGACCATCTGTTACAGAGGCTCGAAGAGTTTAAGTGCTTTGTCTAGGGTCCTGGTTTGTAGCCATGGTTAAGAATGTATATCTTTGAAGCAGGACCCAATTCCCTATGCTGTACTTCTGCCAAATTTTCATATGAGAAGCACCAATAGTCCACCTTCTTCTGTGATAGGAACTTGACCTATGTGGCTGTATTTTAAAAACATATTGCCTTTAGGATACTTCCTCTGAGACTAAAACTCTGTCAAAATATGGCAAAAATACATTCAACTTGATCTGATATAACAACAGCTAAATGGGATATATATTTGAAAAAGTGAGCTAATCAAGAAGGCAGTAGTTGAAGACAAGTACTGTACCCGAGAGCTTTGAATACTTACTGTCCTGGTTTTCATCCCAAATTTTGATTCTACCACTTACTAGTTCACTCACTAGTGGTTGTTTCACTTCTTGCTTCACCTCTTATGTTCTTGCTTTTAGTTTTTTCTTACTTGTGGACAGAGGCAATGCTTTCAATTGTGCTGTAGCATGTGAATTTTATGTGTCAGTTAAGAAATAATTTAAAAACACTATGTGAAAATCCAATAAGATTAAAGTTCTTATCATAAGGTAGTTACTAAATAAGTATTTATAAAGACAAAGCAAGGTCTCAGTAGTCACTACAATAATAGTACGCACTGTTTTTCTCTTTTCTAGCAGAGATGGCGTAGAGAACAAACCAGTTTAATTGAGGCTGGAACTAGACACATTCATTTGGTGTTGGGAGATGGCCAAGAGTATGAGGGGTTTGGATATCCAGAGAGGGTGAGTATTGAATGAAAGAGGCTATGGAAAGGAAATGGGCAAAGCTGAAGGTGGATGGCTGGTGGCTCCCTAAGGCTAGACTTTCATGGCTAAACTAGAGGCTCTTCTTCTGCCTCATCCCTTTCCCTGCAGACACGCACTTAACACAGTTCTCGCGCTGACACACACTATTGTTTCACACCTGTGGAATGTTGCTTATGCTGTCCCCAGCCTGTATGTATTGGGATTGTATTCCATTCTATAGTTTATACTGGGGTCACTTAATCATCATTTGAGATTAAATTCAGGTGTCTCCCTTATAGGAACCTCCAAACTGTGCTTGGTTACCTTTGCAGTACTTCCAAGTTCCCTGTGCATCTCACTCCTTCATTACTTTGTACATTACAAAATATATATTTTGTAATACCAACTGATTTTCTGCATTATTTTGTAGTTTCTCAAAAGTGCAAGATTTGCATCTAAAATAATTTTACTTTCTCAGAATTCAGTACTATGTCCGATGTATAGTGATTATTTGGAAAAAAAGATATTTGAATTTAACTGGACTGATCCAAGGTGGCAATTATTAGGATTCCTTACCTATTTTATGCCATGTCATTTGAGATTAAGTATTCTACCCAAAAAGGAATTTTATAAATGCAGCATATATCTTCATAATTGCTATAAAGAGTAAAATGAGTTCGATTTTATTCTTGCAAATGATATCCATGTAGGTATTGGAAAATCAGCACTAAATTTCTATATGTCAGGTAGCACTTAAAGTTCAAATTTTATCTCAGAGACTTCTTTGTACTTTATAGAAGACAAATTAAAAAAGGCAAATCAAGACAGCTAGAAAGTCTGAACAAATCAAAGAATTTTAGTGCAATAAACATGCAGGAAGAAAGTGTTAAGTAAGTTTCTTAGGCAGAGTATTTTACTCTGATCATTCAGTCCCCCTTTTTCTGAGGGTTGTTACCTTGTATTAAGGGCTAGAATGGGTAATAGTTCAATTATTACCTACTATTATTCTAATACTACATTTATTTACTCTGAATGTACAAGAGCAAGTAAATTAGTCTCTGTCTCACTTTCCTCATATTCCAAATGAATAAAATAATAACACCTACCACAGATATTGTTTTGGGAATAAAAATTATTTAATATATTTAGAGCAGTGCCTTCCCCATAGTGAGTGCATGGTAAACAGAATTAGTCCCTATAATTAGCTTTCTGATCACTGGCAAATATCAGTGTTGTGAGACCCAACTGGACATAAAAAAAGCCATTTTGTTAAAAACCTCCACTTTGTATCCTCTAACCTCCCTGAGAACGCAGTACTTATCTCCTTGGGTACTGCCCACCCAACTGATGTATTTGGTCACAGATCGTATGTTTTTAGAACACACTATGCTATAGTAACTAGTGATCTAATCGTCACTATTGACTTCTGTAATAACTCGCCCCTGCACTTTAACAATAGAATGATCAAATTGCTCCTTCGTAGAAACCTCCTGGTAACAGCTTTTGCCTTTAAATACTTTACTTATTCAAACACAGGGCCCTTCCTCCTCAGCTTGTCCTAGGGGGAATTGACCCCACCTGGGTAATCAATCTCTTGAATGGACTTTAAGATCATGTCGTGTCCTGAAAAGTTGTTGCTTGTTGGGACTTGGGCATAACAATTGTAGCCCATACATTATTATTCATCTGCCATCTCTTCATTCAATGCACATCTTTTGAATATTGACTATGTGTCTGGTTATTGTGATAAATACAAATAACATAAAAGTTTTAAGACATGGTTTATATTCTTTGTAAGTTCATGGTGTAGTATGTTGATGTGTGTGTGTATATGTGTGTGTGTCTGTGTGCATGTGTGGGTATATAAGTGAATCATACAAATAAGAGGTGGAAAAAGCTGTACAGCAGGAAGCATATGCCTCATTTCAACCATAAGGAGGAGACCTTTATGCAGTCTCAGAGGTCAGGACCAGTTGTTGTCATGTGACACACAAGTATGACTTGGCCATTCTGAGGGTTAGGTTTCAGGTGGGCTAAATATATCTTACAAAAGTGGTTTTCTTGCTAGAGGTCTGAAGAGAAGGAAGTTGTGGAGAGAGTCAGTGTGGAAAGTCAGGCTGGGACTAGCCAGAAATGGAATCATATTCAAATGGTATTTTCCAACAGGTGAACAAAGTTAGGCTCTGTGCTATTTTACCAAGTGGAGAAATTCTGAAAGTTTCTATACAGGGATTGAATGCTTAACTAATTTCTCTTTCTCTTGTTTTAACAGTTTCTTTTTAAAGTTTATTTTTAATTTCTAATGTAATTTAGTACTCCTACCTTTAAGCTCCTCTCTTTCCACATAGACTCCTATCATATCCCTATATTACTACTGAATTTCTTTCTTTCTTTCTTATTTATTTATTTATTTATTTATTTATTTATTTATTTATTTATTTATTTATTTATTTTGCTTTTTGGAGACAGGGTCTCGCTTTGTACTTCAGGCTGGCCCTGAGCTCACCATGGTGCCCAGGCAAGCCACTGCAAACTCAGCAATACTCCTATCTCTGCCTCCCGAGCGCTGGGATCACAGATGTGAGCCACCACGTCTGGCATTTTGGTATGCGGGGTTGATTGTTGGTGGGCGTGTCTCCACGCCCAGCATTATATGTGGTTACTGGGGATCGAACTCAGGACCTTGCGCTTGCGAGGCAGGTGCCAAAACCACTGAGCTAACCCTCCAGCCCTGAATTTATTTCTAATTCTCTTTTGAGAGACTGAAAACACCTCAAAAATGGCTTTTTATTTATCCCTGTATCCCCAGGGTGTGAAGTAGTGGTTGAGATAGTGCAGGCAGGCATTCAATGGAAGCTTGACAAAAAAAGTGAGGATTTAGGAAAAAAGCATTTCTTATATTTTAGGACAAAGTGTCATCAGTTAAAATCTGGTCCACAAAGTGAGTGATTCTTTTTCACTGTGATCACAGAGTGAGCCTGGTGAGCTGCTGTCCCAAAGAGTCATAATCCGTCTGTCCCTTTATATGTGGTGGTATTATTGAGCATTGTTAGGGTCAGACATAGTGCTAAACCCTGAGAGAGATACAAAAGCATTCAGGATGGTGTTCAATAATTGTGAAAATACTGCATACATACCCTGAATTCCCTCTATCCTTAGAACCTAGGTCAGTTCTTTGTAATGCTCAATCCTCAGTAAATGTCGAGGAATAAATAACAGGCAAAGAAGGTGTGAGGAATATTTGCTAATTGCATATTCCACATATATAATAACTTTTCTAGGAGTCCTAATGAAGTAAACCCTGCATGATAATTTAATTTGATTGGTTTCATTAAGGATCTTGGTGTTGGAAGTTACATAGGATCTAGAGTGAGGAAAAGGCTAAGAATTCTAAAGACAAAAGTAGCATGGACATTAATTTACATAGACTATAAGCCTCTCAATGAAATCTAAGCAGTAGAAGTCATTAAAGCTCTGATAATGGTTGGAGTATATTGGAATTCAAACATGAAAACCAATTTTCGAGCTATATTGCAATTTAGTCAATGGATGCGGAAGGCTAGCAATTGCTTTAGTAGATAGGCTAAGTGAACCCACATGACAATGCTAATTGAAGCAAAGTTAATTAGCTAATTAAAATAAAAGTGACAAATAATAGTTTCTAAAATTGAGTAAAACTAGAGGCAACAGCACTAATGATTTTAACACCTGACTAGAATCTCAAGAGAGGGTTTTACCTCTTAGGGACATTCATGATTTATAATAACAATTCTCTGTCATTAATGTAACCACAAAAGGCTGAGTGCATTTAAAAACCCAGCCCCCTGTCCTTGGAAATTCTGAATCTTGTAGAATCAGAACATTAGACTGATCAGATTCAGTGCTTTATTTAGGTCAGAACTGGTTTTGTGTTCATGTGTCAATTTGCAGCTGAAGCAAAGGCCTTTAGTGGAAGCCTGACATTATCCCGTTGACAATGATTTGATGCTGTACCATGTCATGCTGGAAATTAGTGTCTGGAACCAAAATGTTAATCACAGGGACCTCTATACATTGATGGCATAAATAGCATGTTTCTATATAAGAAATCTATAGTGACTCACTCCCATTTAAATAAAAATCTCCCCTTGCTATTTCAGTGAATTGAATGATTCTGGGAACTTTTCTTTGTGCTCTAGGCTGAGCCAATTTAACTCCCCAGAAAACTGCTAGATCTGCTTGAACTAGTTCTTTTCCTCCTTAGGTTCTAAGAGAGCTCAAATTGATTCTTTCCCCGACCAGAAATAGTAATAGACTTTTCTGGCCCTCTTCTCAGTAACTACAAACTATTCTTTAGGCATCATAAACATATCTTCTCTGTAGCTCTGATATTTTCCAATGTGAATCCCCTTGAACATCAGTTCTTGATAAGTCACTTGAAAAACCTATGGTTCTGTGTATAATGAGAGTAGAAAATGATTGGAAAGATTAGCAAATGATTAGAAGATCAGTAAATGATTAATTTCTATACTGCAAGACTTCTTAGTGTTTATTGCCAAATCACTAATAGTTTTTTAAAAAACCTTTTCCTTAACAAAACAACTTTTTCTTTCCATGAAGTAATTCTTGAAACAATTTTTCAGGAATACAATACAGGAAATGTTCAATTCTAGTAATTAGATGTTAAGACCTAAGTTGAAGATTCCTATAACAGGCAAGTCTAGCAGTGTTGGAGCTCAAATTCTTCACCTGAAAAAATGGGAAGGAAAATTGCTTCTACTTGTGATATTTTATGTCAACTAGAAATCTTAGACTAATAATATGTGTGAAAAGTTTTGAAGATCCTCTATTTTGTAATTGTATAGATGATGAAATGTTGAAGCAATAATGTATATAGGATAGGCTTTTGCCTATAAGGTGCTGTGTTCCACAAGGATAGCCATTTAGGCTCTATGTGTTCCAGCCCAGTGTATCAAAATATTTTTTGACTGTGCTGCGTGATATATTTACTTAATATATCAAAATAATGGTTGGAGGTATATTCAACCTAAGTTTCTGACTTCTATCTGTTTCCAGCCTAAAAGATTCCTCTCAACTACCTTTCACCTGTAAATAAACCTACTCTCACTATAATTCATAGGTCACTATTCAGAGAGAGAAAACTTCTCTGAGCCAGTCAATAAATGAGAGGTGTTCTCCATCTCTTCAAGTTGCTTTCAGATTTTCAAATCTTCAAGTTGCTATAGCCTTAACACAGAGCTGCAACACTGAACTCTAACACTGAGCTGTTTTGCTTTGCCACAACAGTATAAGCACATTTATTCCTTTAAACTGGATCTGTTATATGCTATTTTATACCTTGTTCAAATTATGGAAGTCTGGATTTAAATCAATTTGTGGCTCTAAATAACTTGCTATATTTCCATCTGCTATCTTTTGGTGTAGACTTCTACAAGAGTATATATTAAACTTTGGAAACTTAGTCATTGTAGTCTTAGAGATATTATTGCATTCCTCATTCTGAGATATGCAATCAGTGTCCTCTTTAAAATGGAGAGCCCTTGTCTCTAACATTTCATAGGAAGAGACATGGATCAACCTCACGAAGAAACAGAACCCAGGCCTAATTTGGGTTTATAGCAATTTGTTTCCCTATCCATTAGAGGGAAAGACAACAAGGGAGGGTCACACCCAGTGTGAGAGCTGCTTCCTCCCCAAGGCCTGTATCTGAGCTGTGAGTTACCTGTTTAACCTCTTGCTAAATCGCAAAATATGGACTCATTGGGACAGTACAAAGTTCAAGTCTGAGATGCACACTAATGGCAGTAATTCAGAATAAAATATGAAGATATAGGGAGATTCAATTTCATTTGTTCCCCACTACTGAGGCTCCAGTGTGACAGATCATGTAATACTCAGTAACCTATATATAATTATGTTTGTACAGGAGTTAAAAATCTGCACATAGCTAGTTATATCCCACAATGTAAGTAATACCAGATGAATGGGAGAATATCTTGATTTAATGTCAGAGAAAAGAACTATTTCATCTAAGATATTTTAGAAATCGTACAGAAAAGAAATTTTACTTTGCATCTCTCTCTGAGTATTCTGGTTTAATAAATGAGCAGAGTGTGGATACATGTGTGGGTACAAGAGTACTTTGCCTTTTTCTTTTTCACATTAGCATCAGTTTCTGGCCTACATGGCCATGTTGATGGCACAAAACAAAGCAAAACAAGACAACAGGATAAGTTTACATAATCAAGAGTGTAGCTTGACTCAGTTATAATCACATAGGCAGGCTATATTTTATTCAAGGTTACATAAAGAACTATCACCAATTGCCAAAGGTCCCACCTTCCCCTCTTTCAAATTCTAATACCCAAATATACTGACTGCAAACTACAGACAACAAAAAACTACATGGTCTTGAAGGAAGACAAGTTAAACTAGTGCTACAAATTCCTCCAACATCTTTTGTTTTCCATCCACATTATCACTCAAACTTCTTGTTTTAGTTTGTCTCATTGTTTATCGAAGTAGAAATGAAATAGTTGAAAACATTAATCAAATTATTAAAAGAACATTGTAATTATAACAAAACAGGAGACCAGTGACCAAATTCTTGAGCAGGGTATCATGACCACTGTTATGTAAGGAACATTTGTAATTAAGAGCACTGTAGACAGAGTCTTTTTTTTTTTTTTTTTGAGACAGGGTCTTGCTTTGTAGTTCAGGCTGGCCCTGAGCTCACTATGTAGCCCAGGCAAGCCTCGAACTCAGCGCAATCCTCCTGTCTCTGCTTCCCGAGTGCTGGGATTACCAGCGTGAGCCATCACGCCCAGCACTGTGGTATGTGGTGCTAATCGCTGGTGGGCGTGAGTCACCATGCCCAGCATTGTTGTATGTGGTTACCAGGATCGAACTCAGGACCTTATGCTTGCAAGGCAGGCGCTGGAACCACTGAGCTAAATCTCCAGCCCCTGTAGACGGAATCTTACAAAAGTCAGTTGGAAGTTGCATCACTAAAAAGAAGTATGTATACTTGAAGACAAGTCAAAACTTTCCTACCACATTGGCTTTTTCCAACTCAACACCCTCAAATTATTATTGAGGATCTTCTCTGTGCACCACACCATTCAAGATACAGGTAGCACCAAAGACACAGTGATGAACAAAGGAGACAAGGCCACATGCCCAAGGAGTTTGCTGTGCTTACACTATGACACAGGGAGTGCTATATATTTGGGCAAGGTGTTGGATAATGTAAAGGTACAGATGACCTGCAAAATCCAGACTGTGCCAGCAATGTCTCTGTACATTTTTACTTCTTTTTCTGATGATCTTTTCACTGTTAACTTCCTCCTACCTTCATACCTGACACAATGACTTGTAGTTATGGGAGAAAACTGGCAACTGTTAATCCGAATGACAAATAAGAAGTAGTTATTGTGTGACAGATGTTACATGGATTAGTTTATTCATCCCTCACAACCATCCTATCAAGTATGAATCTCAGAGTCTCTATTTATTAGAAGTGAGAACTGACCCACAAAGCAATAATACAAAGTTGCCTAGAGTCACACAGCTGATAATGGATGCTGCCAGTATTCAACCTCAGTGCTGTCTAGCACAATGTACTGCGATTCTGAGTAGAGCATCTACAAAATACTAAACCTTTCCATGCAATATGCCTTCATTGCCCATAGGCCCATGCAGTAGGTGATGTGATCCCAATTTGCCAGATTTAAAAAAAAAAAAAAGGTACAGAGGGCCAGAGATTTCGCTCAGTGGTTCCAGCGCCTGCCTCGCAAGCGCAAGGTCCTGAGTTCGATCCCAGTAACCACATAGAATGCTGAGCGTGGTGACTCACGCCCACCAGCAATCAATACCACATACCACAGTGCCGGGGTGGTCGCTCACGCCTGTAATCCCAGCACTCGGGTGGCAGAGACAGAAGGATTGCTGAGTTTGCAGCGGCTTGCCTGGGCTACATAGTGAGCTCAGAGCCAGCCTAAACTACAAAGTGAGACCCTGTCTCAAAAAAAAAAAAAAAAAAGGAGGTACAGAGACAAGAAGTGGCAATGTCAGTGTTCAGACAAAGAGCAGCCTGGTTACACAGTCAGTGCCCCTTGCCCTTACTCTATGTTTTTCTAAGAAGCCCTCTCTGGGAAGTTTTTGAAGGACCTGAAGGGTGGATCCATAATTCCTTCCTTATATCAACTTGTGTGTTTTAAGTATCAGGCCTTCCTGGAAGACTGTACTTGAAGAAAGTGTTTAGGAAATGACTGATAAAAGTTTACAAAATAAATTTTCTTAGCCAAAACTAAAAGCTGATCTTGCAGAAGTTTCAGAGGAACAAACAAAGGGATGTTTTATAGAGGAGTCAGTATGGCAGATGCGAATATGCCAATGTGTTAGATAAATAGGAAGGCATTTTGTTTGCAAACCATGATATTTATTAAAGAAGATAATTTATTGAAGGAGGGAAAGATAAAATTTAGAATTTGTTGACTGCACAATGTACATGGAAAGAGATGAAAAGTATAAAAGATTTAGTGAAGATTTCCATGACGTAAATGAACAAATTAACATAAATGAATTGAGACTTGTAGATAAACTTCTTCATATATATTGTGTATCCTTTTCAAACCCCAGCAGATAGAAAAGCAGGATGTGATAGAAAAGTAGGATCTTTATATAAGCTAAATAATGATCAAGATGAATAGTTCACTATTATTTAAATATTTATCACCCATCTGAAAGGTATTTCACATTTAGAAATGCTGTCAAATCTCGGTAAATTTTACATGGAAGTGTCTTGAGTAGCTCTTCTGATAGACATTTCTTAAATTAGAAAAATATTTATTCTCAATCTATTGATGTGTATGGAATAAGGATCCCCCTATTACCAATTACCAACCATCTACATAGCCTTTTCAATACCTTGGGATTTGTTGTCATAATCTCAATGAATTTTAAAATGTTGGGGGTCAGTTATAACAAGAACGACTTCCCAGAAGGAAGAAATCATTCAGTTCCTGTTGGCTGCTGTTTATTTGCAGACAGAAGCTATGCAATAGCTGCTGCTCATGGTATCAAAATTGAAGTGAGCTCACCACAAGCTATTGTAAGTTAGCCATAGGAGACAGGGAATTGGGAAACTGATAAGATGTTTAGGACAACTATATGCAAAGCCATTTTGTCTTTTTGACCTTTTCAGCGAATCAAAATCTTCCTAGAAGTCCTAATTACCCATTATGAATAAAATTATGTATGTTCTCATGTCTTTATGGGATAAGATAATAAGAGCTCCTCTAGGCTTCAGCAAGATTCAGGCATATGCAAGCCCAGTCAGATGCATAAAGATACTCTCCTTTCAGCATAATATTTGTCCATAATAATCTTTACACTGTTTCCATAAACTAAAATTTATCCCATGGTATATCTTCAACCCTTAGGTGCTGGAGATCTGTGAAATGCCTCAGTGATTTCAGTCTCCCTCTTCTGACCTCACTCCCCTTTTGGTATAGCTTTTTGCTTTATCAGCAGTTTCTGCTTCTGTGCTTGAGCCTGGCCAAAGTAACTAGATCTAACTCCAGTAAATCCCACAAAAACCATGTAAAGCCAAGGTACCATGCCCTGACTCGTATCGATTCATTAGCTGAGATCTCTTCTAAAAGACCTGGGAGGCAAATTATGCAGCTTCAGCTGCAACATCCATGCCCCATGAACCCCCACAACTTTTACCTTAGGGTTTCTCCAGAGGAGCCCCTCCTCTTCCACAAGTTGACCAGACTGCTTGACCTGCTGGCTGCGGAGGAAGACTTGCCATCCCCTACGTGCATGCGCACCACAGTAGAAGTGGTGAAGGCGCTGCGCACGTTTCTCTCGGGTTTGGCCAGGATGATATACACCTTTGGCACAAACATGCAGCCTAGGGCCACTGTGGCACTGAGGCTGACCGAGAAACACATAGTGATGATTTTGTAGTTACTTCCAAAGTAGATTGGCACAAAGGCCAGCCATATAATGCAGGTGGTGTACATTGTGAAGGCGATATACTTGGCTTCATTGAAGTTAGCTGGAACATTTCTGGTCTTGAACGCATAGAAGGTACAACTTAAAATCAGCAATCCATTATATCCCAGAGGAGTGACAACTCCTAGATTGGTGGTGTTACAAATCAGGTAGACTTCCCGAATGCTTGGGTAGTCATGCATTATATCAGGAGGCTCCATTATAAAAAGAGCAACAATAATGCCCAACTGGATACATATGAGAATGAAAGCAATCACTAACTGAGCACAGGCACTCATAAATCTGGGCTTTTTGGTACAGATCTTCTTCTTGCTGCCAGCCAGGATTCTTGCAATACGGTTGGTCTTCGTTACCAGGGCCGAGTAACTCATGGCTGGAGAGAGACCAATACCAATTCTCTGAAGATAGCAGTAAATCTGTTTAGGCTTTGCGATGAGGCAGAAGGTGCATAAGTAACCCAGGCAGATGCCAGCAAGGATAATGTAGCAGAGTTCCCTGCTGGAGGACTTGACCACTGGAGTATCACGATAAATGATGAAGATTACGGTGACAAACAGGGTGGCCAGCAGGCCGAGGCAGGCAAATACCACAGCTGCAATGGGTTCAGGGTCACCCCAGCGAAGATACTGTACAGGGATCAGATCACAACCTGCAGAGGCACAGACACAATGAAAAGGAGAGAAATGTACTTGGTTCACAAATCCCTGAATAATAAGAGGTTATGACCATTTCAGTTTGCCACTTATCTATCTTTTTAAATTTCTATATTCCAAACTAATCATTCTTTCCTATACAGATTCAGAAAATCCATATGCTATTTACTCAGTGACAGAATCTGTTCTAAGTTCTGAAACAAAATAATAGTAGTCTTACCTGCTCTCATAAAAATGATTGTAGTTTTTTAAACAATTACTTGTAATTACAGTAAGTATGGAGAAAATATATATGTGTGTGTCACAAATTCTGGCTCAGTTTGACTGTGGAAGCAGTCAAAGCCTCCCACAATAGAAATTGGCAAGTACATGTTAGTTTCAATGAATGTAGGATTCAGGGGGACTGGTCAACAGAGGTTAACTGAGAAAAAGGGTATGTGTACAAAGCCATTATGTAATAGCACATTGAGAGGTCTAGGATGAGGCTGGGAAGTAGGCAGCAGGGAAATCCTACAGGTCAGGTATTTCTAGACTAACCAGAAATTGTAGAGGTACATGTAGGAATGATATTTGTGTGGGTGAATTTTAAGCATCTGTTTGGTTTCTATGTTCATGTTGAGTAAGATAAAAATATAGATAAATTTAAGAATGATTTGAGAGCCATACAGAATGTTTGAACAGATGTAGAAGTATATAAAAGTAATCAAAGGCAACCAACATCAATAACAGTTCATATTTTCTGAGTATTTTATTGTTTAGATGTTACAGAAGGGAAAATATTTTTTAAAATGACCATTTTTGCATGAGAAAACAGAAAAGGGAAGATAATCTGAAAGCTTGGGAGATACCTTTTTTATATTAAGGTCTGGGTCTACCTGCTAACTTTTCTCATTTATCCTGACATTGTTTGGGAATCAGAGATTTTAAAAGACACTCTAAAAGGTCCTGGTATGCAGGAAAAGTTGAGAATCATTTCTTTAGCAGGATTATTCCCATCAATTAGAAATGTTTAAACATTGAATTAAGATAGCTTCATTGAATGAGTAAAAAATGAAAGCGATAATTCATTGCATTAATACTTGAGAAATATGAAGATTGCCAGTTACCTGAAAATATTCATTTTCACCTTAACAATGTTGCATTTAGAGGGAAGAGGATATGACTAAATTTTTTTTATTTTCCAGTGATAACTTCAGTCAAATGTAGCATGTGCCTATATTCTAGGCAATAAGATACAGATAGAAGATTCCTAAAAGGAAAATGATGAATCCTGGAGAATATCTGTCTCACTTATCCTTTTTTTTTTTTCTCTTTCTGCTCCCTGGAATAGAACTTTGTAGCTAGAGCTCCAGCAATTTTATTTGACTTTAAGGTAACTTGAAAGATAGAAAAAAAAATCTCTGAGTTTAGAAGAGAAACAAAGGGATCAAGTCCCTGATAACCCATGAAACCACCATTTGGAAACCAGCTCTGAGCAATGTATCCTCATGTTTCCTTGTCTAATTTACTTTATTTTCTTGTATATGAAACCACACAAAATCCTAATTGCTACAGAGGTAGGGTTTCCTGTTACCTTAATATACCCCATGATCGAGGGTGTGAAAATAAATGGCTTTGAGTAATAATGGTTACTGAGATAAAGGGCAGGCAACAATATGGAAAGGAAGCATGTAATTCTTCAAAAATATGTAGAAGGACAACTCCTCTATAACAAAAATGAAATAATGGAAATGCTTTTCCTTCATCCTCTTATTTCTGACTTTTTGGTGTCTGGTCTCAAGGTCTCAGGTTTCTGATGTACTATTAGAATTATAGTTGAAGTTATTATGTGAATTAGCCTAAAATCTCAGTAAACCGGCAAATTGTTTCTATAGAAGCTATATTCTTATTCTAAATAACACAGTTAATATTGAAATAAAGTTATTTTCTTATAAATTTTAATTATAAATATAAAAATTCTACTTATAATATCAATAATTACAAATGTAAATTTTTCTCTAATGAACATACTTGTACCCATATTTTTAATCATCCTGATTACTCAATTATGGTGCTTATATTTTAAAATGCAATGTCTGATACTTCAGTGTACCTTAGAGTTTTAGTTTATAATTACAATTTTGTTCCATGCACAAAGAATTTTACAAAATGAAAAAATAATCATTCCTATCTTTGTTTCTACATAAGTTTATTTATAGCACTGATTTGACAATGAAATTAATTATCTATTGTAGTTAATTATATATAGGTCTTTTTCCACTGCTACATCATGAACTATTAACATTCGTAGAAATTTGCTGATATGAGAATCATATTATGTAATATATGAAGCAGAAATCTTTGTTAGCCAAAAGACTCAACTAAAAATATAAAGATTTATTTAAAAAAAAACTTTCTTTTGCTCTATTTTTCTGCTAAATCTCAATAGCTGCTTCTTAAATGTAATTAGCACCCTAATTTCTAAAAATTTTGAACAGGATAAGGTTTACCATTATTTTTTAATGTTATATCTGTTCTTAAAATCTTCATGTGCCACCTATTAACATTGTATGTAAAACTAAAGAACACTCAATAGATATGTGTATTAAAGAAACATGCACGACATGTGCCTTAAATATCATGTGATTGTTTTCACAGGTTTAACTGAATGGATACATTTCAAATACATTTTTTTCATTTAACATGAATCACTCAGAAACTTTATGTTTAGTCTAATGTTGCTACCATTGCTCAAGGTACTCTTCGAAAAGGAAATTAGACTCTCATTAGAGAGTTACAATTACTGAAACTTATAATTGAAGGACATATTAAGAGTTTCAAAAATAGATGTGCACCATAATCATTTGGAAGGACCCCCATAAATACTAGCCAGTAGTCTGAACCCAAAGGATTTTGACTCATTAGATTATGGTGGGGCAATGGAACCTCACTGTGAATAAGCAACTTAGTGACTCTGCAGAATTAGTCCTTGGCTTTGGTAGCTCAGTCTTAATAAGTCCGACTTCTCATTTAGTATATAAATGTCTTATATGTTCAGGAGATGATTGTCCCAGCTCTACAAAAGGGTTAGGATTAATGGAGAAATTTGGGGAGGATAGATTGGAAAGACAGGAGGTTAGAATGGCAGGTGGATTCAAGTAGGTTTCATAATACATGCATAAAAGTGTACCAATAATTTTTTTTAAAAAACAGTCAGGTGGAGACTGAACAGAAAGAAACGAGTCATGTAGTCACAAGAGGACAATGAGGAATGACAGGGGAAAAAACTTAGTTACCACACTAGAGAAAAACTAGTGTAAGAACATTTCAGGAGTCAGACTAAAAGAAGTTTTGAAGTTTACAGACAAGTGACTCAAGAAAAGAAGCTTCTGAGTCGATGGCAGTACTATGAACTAGGATGAGAACTGTCAAAACAGAAGTGCCACATTTTGTGGGAAAGATATCTAGCTCTAGATTGTGTGTGTTGTATTTAGAGTGTTTATGACCATGTGACCATATGGAAAGAGAAATCTAAAAGAGATATCAAGGTAGGAGGTAGTTTTAGATGGAGTGAAACTAGATGGAAATGAAAGGTGGAAAGAGAGATGAGGAAATTCATAGATGTGGATAAATGCAGTTTGGCATACTATGTATCATCAACATAAAGTGGCAGAAGAAAGAAATTGTCAGGGAAGATAACAGTCTATCAACTAGAAGGGTGAGAAGTGGTAATTGAATGATGCATCCTATACTACTCTAATATCCCTCCAGTCTTTCCTCCTTCCTTCCTTCTCCTCCTCCCCCTTTCCTCTCTTTTTCTTCTCCTTTCCTTTTCCTCCTGTTCTCCACTTCTCTCTTATTCCCTCATCCAAATACATTGCAATACAAATCGAGCATCAGGTTTGTAGGTCTTTCTTCAGGTAATATAATATTGCATATTTTATTTCCTACATTGTTGTAACATCTACTTTTTAAAAAATGAGGAATAATGTTCATCATAACTTGGAATGTGTTGTATCAGATCTCACAATCTGGAGGTAATGCTTACCTTGTTATGATACAAATTTAAATTCCCCATGATTAATACCCCTTATATGTGGACCAGTTTACAAACATTAGAATATATAGTTATTCTTCTTAATTTTTTTGTTTATTCTTTTCTAATTACTGGACATTTTTCATTAATATTTTCTTTTTTTCATATTTTACTCTCAGTGCAACAGTCTGCTCCTGGAAGGGTGTGTAGAGCTTCACTTCGATACTTATATATATTTTGTAGTTTTATTAGGAGTTTAATTACTTCACAGTGCTATTATATTCAGGTTTAAATAATCCTGTTCATAGTACTGAAATTTCCTCCTTACAAGCTTCTTCTGAATCTAAGAAGATGGAAGACATTATATTCCTTTCTAAAATTCAAAGCATACACTAGAAAATCATGACTCATGTTCTGAAATCTTGGTTTCAGTAGCTATTGACTTCTCATTTACTTTCCATTTCTTTAATTTTCAGGTTCTATGGAGTAATCTGTCACTTCACAGTTTTGAAGGTATGTGAATTCAAAGTAGTTTCAATGCTCTGAGAAGATAGATCCATTGTACCTATGTCATAGGATCATTCATTCTGCTCTTAGATATATGGGGAACTGGTGGAGTCACACACAAACGTGGATGGTGTTCTTGGCAGTCAGCTTCCCTTTTAAAAAACTTATATTTTTACATCATGCTCTTTTAGGAATTAGCCTTACACAAGTAATGTTCCTATAATTAATAGTTTCCAGACTGTTGGATTGTTCAAAACGTGTCCCAAATGTCTGTCAGGCAGAAGAAGAGAGGGGCAGATGCTGGATAGTCTATAAATTAGGCTCAGAAGGAATTCCTTAATAAGCTCTGAAAATCCTGTGCATTTTCAGTTAAGGTAGTATTGCCGAGATTATCTGCGAATGAGATGTTTGTGACCTTCACTGCTGGTCTGTCTAACTTTTATGGTGCTGTTCTTCGATACACGAGCAGTGGTTCTTCACAGAGCACAGGACAGGGTGCAACTGATGACTGAGAGTGTTATGTTGGCTTTCCTAATGTTTCATGTTTAATCTGTATTCTCTCTTTTCTTTACTTCTTAGACTGAGATCTCTAGCATGTTGTTTTGGGAACTCAAGATTGTGCAGACCTAGAATTCTTTGGTACTTTTAAATTTTCTGTTCACTTAGCTTCAGCATCAATTTCTCATTCCTCTTTAGTTCAGAAGAATTGCAAGTGTTAAGTGTGTGTGTGTGTGTGTGGTATTAGGTCTCTCATGTTTGTCTGTGGCCCTAATTATAATTTCAGTCTCATTGTCTGTGTGTGTGTGTGTGTGTGTGTGTGTGTATAATTTTCGCTGAGTATGCCATTGACGTCTGTTTCTTACTCGACTATAAGCACCTTAATGTTACAAGTCTATCTCTTTTGCTTACATCAGTTCCTCTATCCTGAGCATCACTCATTTCATTAGCCTAGCAATTTAGCAGTTTAGATACTATATGATAAAAAAATGTAATTCTCATTCTGGGGTCTGGATCAAGTCATGTCATACTCAGCATTCTTTTTTGATGTCTTTGAGAAGTCTCCAGCTACAGCAAAATTATGCTTGATTAGAGGCAGAAGATTAAATTCTTGACTTGGATTTCCAAGTCAAGAGTTTGGTACTAAGAAAAAGCAAAACTAGGTGGGCAGCTCAGAGGCTTAATTTTGTGTAGGAGTGTGATACATTTCACATTAGTAATATTTCTGGTACTCAGTCATTTGATTCATGTTTTATATAATGATTGATTAATTTCTTTTTGAGTAATTCATCAGATATGGGCAAATCATTTCTTCTATCAGTAGGAGAAAGAAAGTGGCAGTAAACAGAGGCTATCCCTTTAAGGGCAAACATCTGATTAAAGTTCAGACCCATTCTTCCCTAGGTTATTAATGGGAACATTTTTTAACTTCAGACATAGAAAACAGTAACAACAAAAAAGTCCCACTCCTAGAAAGTATCATTTTAGAGTTAATTGATTTCTCCTACCTTAAAATTAAACAAAATATACCAATAATTGCTCCTTCAAAGAAAAACAGCCTCTACCCACATTGTAGGCAGGTTTAGTCAGTAACTGTTTGAGTCAGAGGCTGTTTTATTATTATCTGTGTTAGTGCCAAAAACAGAGGAAATGAATATTTTTTTGAGTGCCCCAATGTGCACTATCCTCCAAATCTTATGTATAATTTTATAATAAATAAGGTAAGTATTAACTTTATTTCAGTTGGATTCTTACTAATACATGTTCACTTGCTGTTCTTTAGATTACAACTTTGTGTTTATTTCCTTTCTTTCTTTATTTTTCAACACTTGGGCAGGCAATTAGATCAACTGATCCTTGGATAGAAGTTCTGAGCCTACTGAGAAGGGAAAAAAAAAAAAACATGATTAATTAGCAGTGTCTTGCTATGGCCAAGGTGGGACTAGTGATACCTTTAATAGTTGTGCTGACAAAAATCTGTTTCCTCTTGAAAAATGTCATTGGTTCAAGTTCTTTGACAAGATTCTCATCCTAGCCCAGGTCTGTTGAAGGTTGTTGGCCAGAGACATGAGTTGGTTAGATGTTGCTCTTAGGTACCTAAGGTTCTAGCACCGAACATTTTCTGAATTGGCACAGATTATCCACAGCACAAGAGAACAGTGATTGATCACGGGGCATTACCTCCTTTTACTACAGAGCAGACTCATAGACATCTATTCATCATTGGACCCAGCCTGTTTCATAGCTTTCATGGTTTATTACACATTTTTGTATTAGGTTCCTTTAATATAATTTCCTTAAAGAGCTATATGTTCAGAACTATATTTTTTAATTTAGTTTTTATATTTGTTCTTCTTTATTGGTTATATTTTATAGGGAAATTTAAAACTGTATGCCAAGATTTATTTTGTAATTAAGACATAAAAGAATGATTTAATGGTGCTGTAGAGTGCTGAAGGGAAGGATTATCACAGATGCGCATTTGTAGGGAACAGCTTTGAAAAATATGACTTCTGGTCATACTGCAGATGAAGAATGGAAAAACACAGCATATGGATTTAAATATTAAATGTGCTGCCTGAAATGCTCTCCTCCTTTCCAATTTGTCCCTGTCTGTCTTCGCTGGTTAACTCCTTATTATTCTTCCATTTTCCGGCTCTTTAAGGATGGTTTGTCTGATTCCCTGATCCTGAAAGACAGGCTTCTCTGAAGTAGTCAGAGGGCTTCCTGGCCTGGATTTTTATTTGCTTGTCTGTTCCAAGAGGGAAGACAGAGCAAGGCTGCGAACAGGAAACTGTTTCTTGGTATATTGCTATATTTCTAGACCCAAAGACATTGCCTGACACATACTAGACAGATGCATAAATTGACTGAGTTATGACATTAGAAAGGACAAGGGAGGAGTTAGAAAACATGCACTTCTATTCAGCTTGCATACAGATATTTCCCAGCATTATTAATCTTTTACTCGTTTATTTGTGTCTTGATATTTCTATATATAAAATGAAAGTAAAACAGAATTTCCTCTTTCATGAAGCTTTTAATCTAGGGAAATCTTTATAGAAGAATTCACTGATAAGAAATTAAAGACCAATGACCTGAAATAAGTTGAGACTGTAAAGTGCTTAAAACAATTTTTATTCTTTCTTTCT